>CM068581.1:5026429-5231429 GCA_035048485.1 Pteria penguin
ATAAATACAAAATCACTGCTATAGTAACAATAAATACAAAATCACTGCTATAGTAACAATAAATACAAAATCACTGCTATAGTAACAATAAATACAAAATCACTGTTATAGTAACAATAAATACAAAATCACTGTTATAGTAACAATAAATACAAAATCACTGTTATAGTAACAATAAATACAAAATCACTGCTATAGTAACAATAAATACAAAATCACTGTTATAGTAACAATAAATACAAAATCACTGCTATAGTAACAATAAATACAAAATCACTGCTATAGTAACAATAAATACAAAATCACTGCTATAGTAACAATAAATACAAAATCACTGCTATAGTAACAATAAATACAAAATCACTGTTATAGTAACAATAAATACAAAATCACTGCTATAGTAACAATAAATACAAAATCACTGCTATAGTAACAATAAATACAAAATCACTGTTATAGTAACAATAAATACAAAATCACTGTTATAGTAACAATAAATACAAAATCACTGTTATAGTAACAATAAATACAAAATCACTGCTATAGTAACAATAAATACAAAATCACTGCTATAGTAACAATAAATACAAAATCACTGTTATAGTAACAATAAATACAAAATCACTGTTATAGTAACAATAAATACAAAATCACTGCTATAGTAACAATAAATACAAAATCACTGCTATAGTAACAATAAATACAAAATCACTGTTATAGTAACAATAAATACAAAATCACTGCTATAGTAACAATAAATACAAAATCACTGCTATAGTAACAATAAATACAAAATCACTGCTATAGTAACAATAAATACAAAATCACTGTTATAGTAACAATAAATACAAAATCACTGTTATAGTAACAATAAATACAAAATCACTGCTATAGTAACAATAAATATAAAATCACTGCTATAGTAACAATAAATACAAAATCACTGTTATAGTAACAATAAATACAAAATCACTGCTATAGTAACAATAAATACAAAATCACTGCTATAGTAACAATAAATACAAAATCACTGCTATAGTAACAATAAATACAAAATCACTGTTATAGTAACAATAAATACAAAATCACTGTTATAGTAACAATAAATACAAAATCACTGTTATAGTAACAATAAATACAAAATCACTGTTATAGTAACAATAAATACAAAATCACTGCTATAGTAACAATAAATACAAAATCACTGCTATAGTAACAATAAATACAAAATCACTGCTATAGTAACAATAAATACAAAATCACTGTTATAGTAACAATAAATACAAAATCACTGTTATAGTAACAATAAATACAAATTCATAATTAACAAATAAGTCTTATTCATTTTATTTTCGAAGTAATCGTCATCGTTTAAATGCATGGATCAAAATGTATGGTAGTTCTATCAACAAACCCTTGTCTAAATTTGAAGCAATAAGCATAGAGTTTTAGTACTGCTATCATGAGTAGGAATTCTTTTCGCAAGATAATCAATATGCATTCCATGTAGAAGCGGTTTAAACAAAGTTTGTAAATCGGTTTTACTTCTATACCTCCATGGAAAAATAAATTATTAATGTCATTCCATAATCTGACTTGAGTGTTTGGTATCATTATTTTGGGCACCAAGATTTGGTGATATTAAGACAAGGGTAGGATCAGTGATCTGCAAATTATTATATTAGATAACATAACATGAAGGTCATTGGAAATTAATGGTCTGGTGTACTCGAAAGTCTCCTTGTCGTCTTTCTTTATACTGACCACTGAAAAAGTTAACAATGGACATAACTGCGGTCCTTTAGATCGTTAGATTATGCTGTGCTTTTAGATTGACATTGTATATACTGTATACGGTGACCATGATAACCAATACAAATATTTGGTCTTGTGAAATAGATGTCCTCTTTGTTTACTAATCTTACGTGTAACAGTTAGCACTTTGCCTGTGTGTGTATGTGACCTGATTAGCTTACGAGTGCTTTTTAACATTTGTGTTTAATTTCATTATCAATCGACAATTGAGTCTCCGCAAACTAGTATACTTCTAAGTCCGTTGTCCGAGTAGAATTAGACTTTATTTCATTAGCTTTGTTACTTCTGAGATATTGCGAATTCTTTTGACCGATTGATTTTACTCTTTGAAGAGTCTGTGAATGATGTTGTGTGTATAGAGTGTGTTATCTGTACTAGGTGATACTATAGTCACAGAGATCTCTTCTTACACTTCTTTAAGCCATATGATATGACTGCCTTTGTCTATGACATGCCACTTATGCCATACATTCCGAAGATTTATTACCCGGCAATGTACTCTATGACGCAGTTAAGCTATTGTATGCAGTGTGTATATTACATTCATCAACAATAGGCGAATCCTCTTCACTTGATATCTGGGTAACTTTTATCAATGTTTAGCTTAAAATTTAACAACAGTAGATTATTTTGATTTAAATACATCTATTTGCTGTATAACCAGAATTTTTAGCGACAATCAAATTTCGCGATTCAGTTTCAGAAAATTGTGTCTTTATATTCGGGAGTACAATTTTTCGCGATTTCGAAAAAAACAGAGGTTTTCTTTAACTATGAAATAAAAACCAGTCTCGCCAAAACAACTAGACAAACGAAAAGCGATATCCGCATCGCTGTCAATAAGTTTACCTGCACATGTACATTTTGTAGATGAAATATTGTCGAACATAGATCCAAGAATAGGGAAACAAAATTGCCAGTTATCAGACCTAAATCATAGAATCACTTTAAGTATTCAACATCAACTCCCAAAATATAAAAAAAAAAACGAAAAAGCAGAAATGCTAAAATAGAAAACCAAAAGCCCAGAAGTGATCAGTGGAACCGAGACATAGTTGTAAGTATAACACGCTAGCAGATATTGCCATGCACTGTATCATATATACCATAATTGTAAATATAACACGCTTGCAGATATTGCCATGCACTGAATCATATATACCATAATTGTAAGTATAACACGCTCGCAGATATTGCCATGCACTGTATCATATGTACCATAATTGTAAGTATAACACGCTCGCAGATATTGCCATGCACTGTATCATATGTACCATAATTGTAAGTATAACACGCTTGCAGATATTGCCATGCACTGTATCATATGTACCATAATTGTAAGTATAACACGCTTGCAGATATTGCCATGCACTGAATCATATATGCCATAATTGTAAGTATAACACGCTTGCAGATATTGCCATGCACTGTATCATATATACCATAATTGTAAGTATAACACGCTCGCAGATATTGCCATGCACTGTATCATATGTACCATAATTGTAAGTATAACATGCTTACAGATATTGCCATGCACTGTATCATATGTACCATAATTGTAAATATAACACGCTTGCAGATATTGCCATGCACTGTATCATATATACCATAATTGTAAGTATAACACGCTCTCAGATATTGCCATGCACTGTATCATATGTACCATAATTGTAAATATAACACGCTCGCAGATATTGCCATGCACTGTATCATATGTACCATACTTGTAAATATAACACGCTCGCAGATATTGCCATGCACTGTATCATATGTACCATACTTGTAAGTATAACACGCTCGCAGATATTGCCATGCACTGTATCATATGTACCACACTTGTAAATATAACACGCTCGCAGATATTGCCATGCACTGTATCATATGTACCATACTTGTAAATATAACACGCTCGCAGATATTGCCATGCACTGTATCATATGTACCACACTTGTAAGTATAACACGCTCGCAGATATTGCCATGCACTGCATCATGTGTACTATACTTGCGGTGTTGTTCCTTTGATCTTGGCCATGGGTTATCTACATTATAACTCATAAATCACATAATCCATTTTTAAACTAGATAACTCATAGGACTATGTAACCTGAGCCGAGTTGGTTAACATGGACTGCTGATGAGGATTGAAAATTACTGAAAACAATTTTAAAGATTTTATTCAAAAGGAGAATTTTACATTCTGTGCTTCAGAAAGAAAAGCAATGAAATCACAAAACAGAAAGCAGTGTTTTCGCTGCTTTCAAGAACAATTCCCAAATAGCGGTTATACATGTCATAGAGTTTTATGTTACGAAAATGATGATGTATGTCTTTTGATTCAACATGGCGTTGTGCAAGCCCTCCTGTAAATACAGTACAAAATATATTAATAAACAGATAGGCCTGTCATATACACTGTGCCACATTGAAACATTTTTCTTTTTCTTTTTTTCCAACATTAATCTTGGAAATTCCAACTTTAATCTCGGAAGTTCCAACATTAAAGCTGGAAATTTCAACTTTAATCTTGGAAACTTCAACTTTAATCTTGGTAATTCCAACTATAATCTTAGAAATTCTAACATTAAAGTTGGAAATTCCAACTTTAATCTTGGAAATTCCAACTTTAATCTTGGGAATTCCAACTTTAATCTTACTTTAATCTTGGACATTCCAATAATAATAACCAACCGAAACATAAAGGATAACTATTACATACACTGCTATAGTGGCTTACGGTATCACGTGACAGAAACTATCTGATTAAAGTATATGTAAAGTTTTAGAGAACTTTTGCTCCTATAAGACTGTATTGATAAATCTATGAGAGTAAGTATAAGGTGGCATAGAATTGATGTGCATTATTTTTATATCTAGAGGAAACGGGCTTTTTTATCTCGAAGGAACGACTTATAAATTCGTTCCCAGTTAACCTACCAATCAAATTGTTTGTGTTATCTGTCCTTTATCATTATCATAGCTGACAGAAATGAATATATTTTTTTATTATTTTTTATTATGAAGAAGGACTATCTTACAATCAAATTAGAAATGTTATGCGCGTTTTAATTTCTTTGCGTCATTAACATAGGAATTTGCGACCCCGTAAGAAGGAGAATCTAAAGTGATATCAAGGAAGTCATTAATTTCATTTTGAATTAACTACTCATGTAACGCAAAATCTGATTGATTGACTATGTCGTTCCATCGAGATAGTATATGTTACGCATGTGCCAAAGTATAAGTATTTACAGAAATTATTTTGCCAAAGCATATAGATATATAGGTATATAAGTCGTAAATTCTACCTTTGACTTTCTTATTTTAGGTATTTTAGCTGGCATCCCCTGTCGAATGGTCACACCCGCCGTGATGATTAAAACCAAATCTTTATTCCGCTTAACTATTTGTCCCATTGCGGATAAAGATCTGGCGAAACCCGTAAGGAGCCATGTGATATAGGAATGAGGTGATAAAGGAATGTTAGTACTTGTATATTTAAAGTTAACGATGGGGAAATTACAGTTTGTCATAAAGTGAAGAAGTTAATCAATATCAAGTAGAAGATATAACAAAACACATAAATTGGATTCGGTAGTGCCATTTATTTCCAGTTTATCGGGATATATTGTATGTACGTGTGTATCGAAATTCTTGAAATTTATAGACAATACATCATCAAAATATCTGAATGTAAAATCAGAGACCATAGCCAATTGCATATTATTCTGATTTACAAGTTTTTGTATATAATCAGTTTCATACGAATAAAGATCAACTCCGCTAAGGAAGGAGCACCATTAATGCCCATATGGATTGTGACAGTCTGGTGGAATACCTGATCAACGAATTCAACACATTTATTATCAATCAGAAAGTCCAGTATGTTTTATGTCATCTTTAGAGGACTTGAATTCAGAATCAGAGTGATTTTTTACAAAATATTAGATTTTTTACAAAATATTTGTCTAGATATCCTTACACAATATAATTATATCTGCGTGAACCATTTTTCAGGAAACAAAAACCCTCAGTGATCGATGATTTTAAACAGCCTTTTGTCAATTTATTATGAGATATAATGGTAAAAAGTGTAGAAAAATCGTAAGACAATGTATTCGACAGTGGACAAATTTTGAGATTTCAAGTTTTCCAATAATTCCTTGAGTAAATCATATCAGAGTACGTCTTAAATTTCTCCTTAACTGTATATAGTATTTTTGTAAGGACGGTCGATAGAGGTTTGATGGACATTTACTGGATCCTGAAATAAACCTATACATATGGTATAACGACAGAATTAAAATAGATGGATATATACTTTATTATAAGAAATGATACAACAAAGGTATTGTTTATGTATATGATTTTTTGTTTAATGACAATAGCAACATTTTAAGTTATGAAGATTTCTGTAACAAGTTTAGATTATACCCTGCTTTTACTGTATACTATGGAATTGTACAATGTATAAAAAAGATTAGAGAAACAAATATAGAATTTAACAATACAAACATTCCTTTCAGACCAAAATTTATTAAAATATTAATGAAAAATTTAAAAAGTGTCAGATACATTTATGATACTTTTATTGAGGGTATGTATAATCCACCAAAAATGAAAGGAAATGGCAAATAGAGCTTAACTTTTATCCTGGACAGATATGATGGCATGTGCGAAATAGCTTAATTAGAGTACTAGGCAGTGACACAGCACTTAAATGGTTTCAATATAGAATAATTCATGGAATTTTAGGTACTAATTCCCTTTTATTTAAGATAAATTTGATAGATTCCAATCTGTGTACCTTTTGTAAGGAATGCCCTGAAACAATTATACATATTTTTTGTCATGTAATATAATATCTGAACTGTGGTTAAAGTATATCATGTGGATGAAAAATAACCTGAATCTTGATTTGAATAATATTTACATAATGTTTAGTAAAAAAATGAATAATAGTTCATTAAATTTTACAATCGGTTTAGTTAAGAAACACATATATCAACAAAAAATGAACAAATGTATCCCTACTCTTATAGGTGCCAAAACATATATAAAAATCTATATTGCTACTGATAAATATATCCATATGAAGATTAATAAAATTGATGCTTTCTACACTAAATGGGGGGATTTTACGAAATTACTTCATTATTTAAAGCTTGATTGACCAGAACATTACATGTGTATGTACATTCCTGATTAAAGGAAATGTGATATAAGTCTCCATGTAAGTATATGTTGGTGTATATATGTATATGTGTGAATATATGTATATATATATAAAGAATACAATCACTGAAAGAGAAATAAACATATAAAGCACAAATAGAATCAGTGAAACACCTGGGAGTACTATGGACCTTGGATCTCCGAAGAAATACCTGTAGAAAATAAAAATAAATATAACACGGCCGCGGAAAGTGAAGGAATTTACCCGACGTAAACGCAGGCGGATCCTCTGAAAGGATACAATCACTGAAAGAGAAATAAACATATAAAGCACAAATAGAATCAGCGAAACACCTGGGAGTACTATGGACCTTGGATCTCCGAAGTAATACCTGTAGAAGATAAAGACAAATTAAACAAAAGTATTCTCTCAGAGGATCCGCCTGCGTTTACGTCGGGTAAATCCCTTCACTTTCCGCGGCCGTGTTGTCATGCATACGATTAACTAATGATTGGCTATTAAAACTCCATTTTTGTGGAGCTCGGGTAGCTGAGTCGGTTAGAGGGTCGGATGCATGGCAGCTAGATGATTCGGTACCATAGGTCGTGGGTTCGAGTCCCAGACGGGGAACAAATATAACTGAAATATAGAGTGCCTTGTTAGCTGTGTGTCTTTGTGCCTTATGTGTTTGTCTAATTTGTCTACAGGTATTTCTTCGGAGATCTATATATATATATATATATATATATATATATATATATATATGTGTGTGTGTGTGTGTGTGTGTGTGTGTGTGTGTGTGTGTGTGTGTGTGTGTATTTATATATGTATGCATACAATTATATATAATAATGAGTAATATATGTTTAAGTGTATATGCATGTAATATCTATAATATTCTAGTTACATAATAATGAATGAATTCATGGCTAATTACCTATGGTTTAAATTATTCTCTGAGTGAATGATGTATGAATGTGATGCTTGAAAGATTGTCTTGTTTTATTGTCCCTTGTAAGTCTGTGTTGCCATATCCATTGTTTGTGAAATTGTGTAGTTAAATAATACAATTTTAGAATTATCAATTTTACATTTTTTCAATCTGACGGTTATTATCAGCACCATCATCCTTGTCGTCGTCGTCGTCGTTGTTGTCGTTGTTGTTGTTAATGTAATTGGTGTTATCGTTAGTGCTGTTGGTTATCATCATCATCATCATCATCATCCTTGTCGTGGTCGTCGGATCGTCGTTGTTGTTGTTGTAATTGGTGTTGTCGTTGGTGTTGTTGGTTATTATCACCATCATCTTCCTTGTCGTCCTCGTCGTTGACGTTGTTGTTGTTGTAATTAGTGTTGTCGTTGGTATTGTTGGTTATCATCATCATCATCCTCGTCGTTGTCGTCGTTGTTGTTGCCGTAATTGGTGTTGTCGTTGGTGTTGTTCGTTTTTATCATCATCATCATTATTCTTGTCGTTGTTGTAATTGGGGTTATCGATGGTGTTGTTGGTTATTATCATCATCATCATCCTTGTCGTCGTAGTTGTTGTTGTTGTAATTGGTGTTATCGTTTGTGTTGTTGGCTATTATCATCATCATCATCCTTGTCGTCGTCCTTGGTTTTTTTTTTGTTGCTGTTATCGATGTTGTCGTTGGTGTTGTTGGTTATTATCATCCTTCTCATCGTCGTTGTTGTTGTTGTAATTGGTGTTATCTTCAGTGCTGCTAGTTATTTTTTTCTCCAATATTCGCAGTTATTCTCATATTTACTGCAAAAGGAACAGCCTGTCTCCCACAGGTGGGGGGGGGGGATGGAAGATAAGCTACACGACCTATTTCGTGCTCAATGTTATCATGACGTCTGAGCAAACACGACATACGTCAACGTCAAGCAACCTAAGTTTTTAAGTTAAGTTTAAGTTTTAAACACGTTGACACAGTTTGTATATATCTCTTACAATGGAAAAAAGCAAGTAATCCCCACCTTGATGGATAGGATATGAGGCGAGTTGGTATGAATTGCTGTAAGGTAAAAAAAGATAAAATAACAATAATAATAATGTGTTATTGATATTACAGTCATTCTAACCTTTCTGACCTTAACTACTTTAGGCAATCTATAACAGAGTACATCATATTGCATCTATAGGCACCTTAACTAGCAAGCCATCACATATGAGGGATGTTCCGAAATTATTGTTACTTTGGCGATTTCTTTTTGATAGAAGTAATTGTGATCATTTTACTTTGCCCTGTCCTTCGAAGTACTCCCCCTCTGAATTTATGCATCGTTTCAACCGATCAATCCACTTTTGGAAACAGTTTTCGTACTCTTGAATTGGTATACTCACAAGATACTGGTGAATGGCAGAACCAACGGCATTTCTTGATTTATATTTTTTTTCCAGATAGGTGAAATTTTAGTTTGGGGAACAAGAAAAAGTCACAGGGGGCCAAGTCTGGTGAAAATGCAGGGTGGGGGAGGACAGTGACCTTTTCTGCCTTCAAAAACTCCGTTACAATACGCGCCTTGTGTGCTGGCGCATTGTCATGCAAGAGCCTGAGGTACTTCAAACCTGTATGTGGGCGGCGGCGTTTGTAGACTTTCTTCAGTTTTCGAAGTACAAGGTCTCTATAATACTTTGCTGTGACAGTTTTGCCTTTCGGAACAGGGATTTGCATGATTGGACCCTTGTTATCAAAGAATATGACATACAAAACCTTCCTCACGGTGCGTATTCTTTTAGCAATGCTAGGGCGCCTGGCGTTTTTGTCTGCCCAGATTCGATTAGAGCATTTTCTTTTGGGCTCGAAAAAATACACCCATGTTTCATCACCTGTGACCAAATTATCAAAAGCCTTTTTGCTGTATTTTGGGTATTTCTTCAATAAGGATTTGGCCTTGTCAACCCGGGACCTCTTTTGGTCGTCAGTTAGTAAATGGGGTATCCACCTGGCATTGATCTTGCTCAGCTTAAGATGTTTCTTTAAAATACAGTGAATACGTGCTACAGACAAGCCTGTCATTTTAGCTACCTGGTAACTGCCTGACAGTGTACCTTGCATCTTTTTCAAGGATTTGCCGAATTCGTTCAATGTTATGCTTTGTTGTTGTTGTTGCAGGGTGACCTGTGTGAGCAGCATCTTTCAGCTGCTGGTGTCCCGGCTTAAATCGAGCAACCCACCTACAAATAGTCATATATGACATTTGACCCTTCCCATAAATATCACACACCTCACGATGAATATCTACCGCCTTTAAGCCAAGTAGAGACCTACCTTTGATATAGGCCCTAATTTCAATTACGTTTTCAGCTCTCTTGCCAACCATATTTATATAGAGTGTAACGAGTACGCTACAAAACAATGTACACAGCACCAAGGTCAGTGTAATTGTGAGCGAGAAATTTACCTATACCACGCTTCAGATATCACGCTATCGTCATGAGGTAGTTTTAAGCTCATTTAGCACTATTTCCACGAGATATTGCGCAAGTAACAATAATTTCGGAACACCCCTCGTATATCCAAGCGATTTGTGATCATTTAAACGATATGAAGTTGCAAACTGTCATTATTTTTCATGAGGAATACAAGTTCAGTATATATTATCTGTCTCTTCATCAAAGACAGAGTCTATAAGGTGCAAGAGTATGTAGCATCCAAGGAGGTGCCGTCCAATTCTCTCATTCAAGTCAATAAATACACTTGAAGAAAGATATGTAGCCAAAGTCCTCTCAAAAATGTCTTTGGATGTAGCAAATTACTTTAACCGTACTTCAACTTTTCTGACTATTCCATTATCTCTATAAAAATGAAACCCATAGAGGAAATATATAACAAAAATGTAAATCTTGGCACAAAATGTTTGTACTTTAGACTTCTAGTTTCGGTCTTAAGCATCACTAATATGACGAATGCCCATATGGTATACTGAATTTATTCACGTATAAAGGTTCTTTCATTTATTATAACCACAGGGTCTGTATCGCTGCTAGTGGTTTGTTAGGTCCCGAGGGTTATGTATTGTTGTCTTTTATGATATGATATATATTTTTGTCAAGCATGTGGCGAAATCGAACCCGGGACCTCTCGGTCGGGACCTGAGCATCTCATCCACTGAGCCACAAGGCTTTTCTTTAATTGATACAATCGCCAATGTCTCTGGCTCTCTTATTCGCAGTTCGTCTTCAAATTGATTGATAAAACTTAAACATTAGTCCAAACATTATTAAATAGAAGATCATAAAAAAATCAGTAAAACGAAAAACAAATATCCGTAAGCAAGCATGGAGGCTGTTAGACATGGACAACAAACTCCGCGATTTCCTGGCATATTCTTAATAAAGGTATGATTTGACATGCTTGTGGTAAATAAAACCAGGAATAGGAACCATGGAACGCATAAGGAGGGCGCACCTGACATTTGAATCCGATGGTTTTGTTTATACTTACCGCTCGTTATTGCAATTGAACGCACGGCGGAAGTGTGGTACACGTTCTTCATTTGGACATCCGACTACAGAAGGAGTCGTACCAAACTATCACTTATATAATGGATATTCCTTGTTGACTACCACTCACAGTCGACTACAGACGGAGTCGTACCAAGGAATCAGGTATATAATGGATATTCCTTGTTGACTACCACTCACAGTCGACTACAGACGGAGTCGTACCAAGGAATCAGGTATATAATGGATATTCCTTGTTGACTACCACTGACAGTCGACTGCAGAAGGAGTCGTACCAAGGTATCTAGTATACAGTGGATATTCCTTGTTGACTACCACTCACAGTCGACTACAGAAGGAGTCGTGCCAAGGTATCAGGTATATAATGGGTATTCCTTGTTGACTACCACTGACAGCCGACTGTCGACTACAGAAGGAGTCGTACCAAGGAATCAGGTATATAACAGATATTCCTTGTTGACCACCACTGACAGTCGACTACAGAAGGAGTCGTACCAAGGTATCAGGTATATAATGGGTATTCCTTGTTGACTACCACTGACAGTCGACTACAGACGGAGTCGTACCAAGGAATCAGGTATATAATGGAAAGTCCTTGTTGACTACCACTCACAGCCAACTGCAGAAGGTGTACCAAGCTATCAGTTTTATAACAAATATTCTTTGTTGTCTATATAGCTACCACTCACAACCGACTACAGAAGAAGTCGTACAAAGATATCAGGTATATAACGGAAATTTCTTGTTGACTACCACTGACAGCCGACTGTCGACTACAGAAGGAGTCGTACCAAGGTATCAGGTATATAATGGATATTCCTTGTTGACTACCACTCACAGTCGACTACAGAAGGAGTCGTACCAAGGTATCAGGTATATAATGGAAAGTCCTTGTTGACTACCACTTACAGCTGCCTACAGAAGGTGTACCAAGCTATCAGTTATATAATGAATATTGTTTGTTTACTGTCGTTCACAGTCCACTTCAGAAAGATTTTGGTATTAATATCGACTTCGGGTGTTGTTGTTGTTTTATGCCATTTATGTTAACGGATGAATCCACTGAAAGATGATGACGACCGAATTATCTTTAATGAAGATTCTGAAGGTTGCCGGCTCATTTAAAGACAGAAACAAAGAAAAAGAATTATCATGTTTGCACTTTCCAAATAACATTGAATTACTTAATTCAAATGAAAACCGTCAATAAATTAAATGAAGCCAAAATTGGATTAAGACAAGGACGATACTTAAAATCCTTGTTTATACGGAGTGCAACACTTGAGCAAATTGAGGACCAGACATCGAGGACCATATGTATGAAGTTTCACTGTGATTGTCTCTTCAGTTCTCTGAATAGAGTCAAACAACTGTCATCGTTAGACCCTTGATCACACTCAACGGTAGCATGAACTTCTACCGATCTGGCCTCGTGCTCTGATTAGGCAGGCTATAAACGCAGTCTTTATTCAGCTCCATCTGTAGGAGGCAGAGTCATCGTGGTATTGCCTGTTTCAGTCAACTAATGATAAGTAAGCCTTCTCTTCGTAACCCAAAGGAAACTAACACTAACCCGTATTTACATGTAACCTTTGTAAAACCAATGTAGGCAGGGCCGTAAATAGCATTTTAAATATGAGGTGGGGGAGGGCTTGAATTCCGTTTCATCATTTTGTAACATGAAAAAATTGGTCCATGATCAGACAAAAATGTCCTCCCTCGTTTCCGGGCCAGGTAGGGTGCCGGTACGTTGGTCGTGCAATTCGCATACATTAATTCATTGCAACATACTCCCAATTCAACAACCTCTCTCTCTCTCTCTCTCTCTCTCTCTCTCTCTCTCTCTCTCTCTGTGTGTGTGTGTGTGCTTTTTTTTCACAGAGAAAAATGAAAACATATATATTTAAAAAACAAACTAATTCCTAAATGACCTTAACAGTACCCACAAAACCCCTCACATTAATTGACCTTAACACTACTCACAAAAACACTCATATTAATTGACCTTAACAGTACCCACAAAAAACCCTCACATTCATTGACCTTAACAGTACCCACAAAAAATCCTCAGATTAATTGACCTTAACAGTACTCACCAAAAAACCCTTACATTAATTGGTCAACACGAGCGTATTATATAAACTTTGGCGCCATGATGTAAAACAGATTTATGAATAATACATATAGGCTATACCAATATATTTAATACACATAACCTTTACCCCCCACCCCCCAACCCCCTTTTTTTTTTTAGAAACCGTTTATAATGTGTAAAAGAATTTTAGTTCTTTTTCTAAGAAAATCAATACGCGTAATATTTCTTAAACTTAATCGAATTTTTATTCGAAGCTTTATTTGCTGGTTTAGTTTGACATCATAAAAATGTATCATACGAATAGAATGCGGCGAATAAATATTTGTTGATTTGATTTTTTTTAATTTGTTGTAGCAGGGATATGTCATAAAAAGGTAACTGAACATCATGAAATAATGACTTCGTGCAACTGGGGACCAAATTTATAATATTCATTCCATATCGTTTAAGAACACACAATCAATATCTTTACGATATCCATGACTGACATGAACGTCAGAACGACCAAATTTGTAGAGTATCCGTATTGGAAAAGGAATTTGGATGTGAATAGGTCAGTATAAGTTATCCTTTTACCTTTTTTTATTGAATGTATACACACCTATGAAATATTTAAGACTCTTAGTCTATACCGCCATAGAAAAATGAAATATTAATTAATGTGTTTCCTTAAATATAAGACAAAAGTCCTATGAAATGACTTTTTTTTCGTGCAGTGACGATAGTGTATTTTTTTTTTTTTTTACAAAAGCCTATAAAGCTCATTTTTGTAATAATAACAAATATTTTTGCGATATTTCGTGCAAGTCTGGAGTAATATCACGAAACTACCACGTTATATTATGGAACTTTCGCGTTATTTTGCAAAACTTTTGCATTATTTCGCATAAGTTAAACAAAAATCCGCGAAGTGTGAAAAGCTGATAAATTTTGCTCTTGATTTATATCTTGTGGGCTTAAAATCCCTACGCATGATCTGTGGGATGACGTTCTACTTTTTATTATAGTAAGTGAGATGACCAAATTATCACAGTGATATCATTCAAACCATGACAGTGATATCACAAAATAGAATGGAGTGTCCGGGCACATGGTAAGACTGAAGAGAGTTTCCAGACACATGGTAAGAATGAGGAGAGTGTCCAGACACATGGTAAGACTGAAGAGAATGTCCAGACACATGGTAAGACTGTAGAGAGTGTCCACACACATGGTAAGACTGTAGAGAGTGTCCACACACATGGTAAGAGTGAAGATAATATCCAGACACATGGTAAGACTGTAGAGAGTGTCCACACACATGGTAAGATTGAAAGGTGTGTCCAGACACATGTTAAGACTGAAAAGTGTGTCTAGACACATGGTAAGATTGACGAAACTGTCCGGTACACGGTAAGACTGAAGAGAATGTCCAGGCACATGGTAAGACTGGAGAGTGTCCAGACACATGGTAAGACCGAAGAAACTGTCCGGAATACGGTAAGACTGAAGAGAGTATCCAGACACATGTTAAGACTGAAGAGAGTGTCCAGACACATGGTAAGACTGAAGAGAGTGTCCAGACACATGGTAAGACTGAAGAGAGTGTCCAGATACATGTTAAGACTGAAGAGAGTGTCCAGACACATGGTAAGACTGAAGAGAGTGTCCAGACACATAGTAAGACTGAAGAGAGTGTCCAGACACATGGTAAGAGTGAAGATAATATCCAGACACATGGTAAGACTATAGAGAGTGTCCACACACACGGTAAGACTGTAGAGAGTGTCCACACACATGGTAAGACTGTAGAGAGTGTCCACACACATGGTAAGACTGTAGAGAGTGTCCACACACATGGTAAGACTGTAGAGAGTGTCCACACACATGGTAAGACTGTAGAGAGTGTCCACACACATGGTAAGACTGTAGAGAGTGTCCACACACGTGGTAAGACTGTAGAGAGTGTCCACACACATGGTAAGACTGTAGAGAGTGTCCACACACATGGTAAGACTGTAGAGAGTGTCCACACACATGGTAAGACTGTAGAGAGTGTCCACACACATGGTAAGACTGTAGAGAGTGTCCACACACATGGTAAGACTGTAGAGAGTGTCCACACACATGGTAAGACTGTAGAGAGTGTCCACACACATGGTAAGACTGTAGAGAGTGTCCACACACATGGTAAGACTGGTGAGTGTCCAGGCACATGGCAAGACTGTAGAGAGTGTCCACACACGTGGTTAAACTGAAGAGAGTGTCCACACACATGGTAAGAAATATTGAATTATAATTTTATCTCATGTTTGAGAATCTTTGTGAATACGGTTAAAATCCTGAGTTTCTTCATGAATAGAATTGATAATCACCAAGAACGTAAACTCAGCATCATTGTTCTTGTGGCGTAACGTTCAACGCTTTAACGAAGAGTTAAAGCCAGTCGCTATATCACATTGATAAGATCCCTTACAGGGTATACATCATCTGGGGCCGTCAGAGAACATCAACAATCTGGAGATTGTGTAGAGGAGTAATGTCGCCTACTGTACTCACACTGCCGACCATGAAGCATCATTTACAACATGATCTAGCAGTTTTATACACAGGCAAATGCAACAGAAGGGCAGTGCCAAAGCTAAAACCACAAAACAGTACAGAATTGTGTTCAGCTGATTGACTATCCATCTACTTTACCTATCTGGTACCAACCATTTTTCCCCAGAGGAAACCCATTCCTCGCACCGTATGCACGGCTTCTGTAAGAAATCCTTCTCCATACATCAGTTGAATCTGGGGTTCCCTATGTCAGACGTTGTGTTATATACATCGGCCGCTTCAGGAAGCAGATCCAGGCAGTCAGTATCCTATTATGTTGTGTAGGCTACGAACACTGTAACCATCATTCCAACACCATTTATGCTCTGGTACAAAGTCACCCATAAGGGATAGATTTGCATCAAAACTGAAGCAGTTTCTTCTTCTTCCTTGATTGATTGATTCGGACATTTTCTATTGCCACGTATAGGCAAAACAACACACTACTCAATATCTTCTTTTTCTATTGGATACATAATCACCTGAATAAATTGAATAAATTGAAACCTTTCCATATAAACCTTTCTGTGAAAAGAAAAAGAAGATCTGTATTTGCAATATTTCTGACAATACTATAGTTTTTTTAAAAACTAAATTAGAGTTATCTTTCTTGTCAACAACTGTATTTAATTTGAGGAACACTAGTGCAGAGATATGAAAGTTTTGCGGGCTGGCTTTATCCTTAAGCCGACCACCTTAACCATTGAATCCAAACAATTTTCTGTCCCTTTATAGTTTAATATTTTGTTACAGTTGAAATTATTTATGTTATGGACTGTGTTGTTACTATTAATGGGGTTTTTCACTTTGATTTATGACCGTTGAATTTGTTCTGTTTTCGGAAAGGTGGACTGATTTTAAATGCATGTAATCTTAGCCAGTGAAATGCACCGTATCTGTACATCTGTATATACAATTGATTTTTAGATAACATCTATGACCTTTGAATGTTAAGTCGTTCTGCAGAATTTAAAAATGATTACCTTGGAACGTGGCGAGACATAGCTAGATAGAACACATGTCATGTTGAAGAAGGGATAATGTTAAATGGACAATATTCCATGTGGAAGTTAAATCGCAGGTAACAATTGTAAGCAACAGGAGAGCAACCATATGTCTGGGTAAGTACGGATATTGCCAACAAGAAAACGGACATATACCATTGGTAAATATGAATATTCCCAACAAGGAAGCGGACGTATGCTTGGGTAAGTGAATATAGCTGACAAGAGAGCAGCCATTTGTCTGGGTTACAGAGTACAGCCGACAAGAAACCGGAGATATGCCTGGATATGTTGTGGATATATCAGATAAGAAAGCAGTCATATGCCTGGGTGGTTGGATATTGCCAATAAGAAAGCAGTCATATGCCTGGGTGGTTGGATATTGCCAATAAGAAAGCAGTCATATGCCTGGGTGGTTGGATATTGCCAATAAGAAAGCAGTCATATGCCTGGGTGGTTGGATATTGCCAATAAGAAAGCAGTCATATACCTGGGTGGTTGGATATTGCCAATAAGAAATCGGTCATATACTTGGGTGGTTGGATATTGCCAATAAGAAAGCAGTCATTTACTTGGGTTGTTGGATATTGCCAATAAGAAAGCAGTCATACACCTGGGTTGTTGGATATTGCCAATAAGAAAGCAGTCATTTACTTGGGTTGTTGGATATTGCCAATCAGAAAGCAGTCATTTACTTGGGTTGTTGGATATTGCCAATAAGAAAGCAGTCATATGCCTGGGTTGTTGGATATTGCCAATAAGAAAGCAGTCATATGCCTGGGTTGTTGGATATTGCCAATAAGAAAGCAGTCATATGCCTGGGTTGTTGGATATTGCCAATAAGAAAGCAGTCATATGCCTGGGTGGTTGGATATTGCCAATAAGAAAGCAGTCATATACCTGGGTGGTTGGATATTGCCAATAAGAAATCGGTCATTTACTTGGGTTGTTGGATATTGCCAATAAGAAAGCAGTCATACGCCTGGGTTGTTGGATATTGCCAATAAGAAAGCAGTCATTTACTTGGGTTGTTAGATATTGCCAATCAGAAAGCAGTCATTTACTTGGGTTGTTGGATATTGCCAATAAGAAAGCAGTCATATGCCTGGGTTGTTGGATATTGCCAATAAGAAAGCAGTTATATGCCTGGGTTGTTGGATATTGCCAATAAGAAAGCAGTCATATACTTGGGATTGGATATTGCCAATAAGAAAGCAGTCATTTACTTGGGTTGTTGGATATTGCCAATAAGAAAGCAGTCATACACCTGGGCTGTTGGATATTGCCAATAAGAAAGCAGTCATATGCCTGGGTTGTTGGTATGAATCTAATATACCCAGATTTTGGTGCATCGAAGTACACTTGATTGATTGATTGATTGATTGATCAAGAAGTGCCATTCCAATAGATCATTATACTCAATACCCGCAGTTTTTGGTGTATCGAGGTAGATTTCATTGATTGAGATATACCGAGAGGTGTTATTCTAATAGTACATGCAGTTTTATTATTATTATTATTATTATTATTATTATTATTATTATTATTATTATTATTATTTTTATTATTATTATTATTATTATTATAATTATTATTGTTATTATTGTTGTTGTTGTTGTTATCATTGGTGAATCGAGGCATTTTGACTGAGATATACCAAGAAATGTTATTCCAATAGATCATTATACTAAATAAATGCACAGTAGCCATAACAGGCCTCAGTGCTTTCATTTCCTATACTCCCTGGAACTGGAACTCTTACAATGATTTCCTGTAGTCTATTTTGAGCCCTTTTTTTATACAGGAATGGGAAAAAACAAGAATGGTGCAAGAACAAAGATATTTGTAAATAAAATTAATAGCAAATATGTGGAATCGCTTGTTAGCGGTTTTTCATAAGAGTATCGCCAATTGCTGCTAGACATATAATCCACTTGACACTGAAAAGAAATACACATCATACAGTAGATAAATACAGTCCACCAGACACTGAAAGAAGTACACGTCATACAGTAGATAAATACAGTCCACCAGACACTGAAAGAAGTACACGTCATACAGTAGATAAATACAGTCCACCAGACACTGAAAGGAATATACGTCATACAGTAGATAAATACAGTCCACATGACACTGAAAGAAGTACACTTCATACAGTAGATAAATACAGTCCACCTGGCACTAGAAGAAGTACACGTCATACAGTAGATAAATATAGTCCACCTGACATTGAAAGAAGTACACGTCATACAGCAGATAAATACATTCAACCTGATATTGAAAGCAATACACGACATACAGTAATTAGATATTGTCCATCTGACATTGAGGGAAGTAAACGTCATACAGTAGATAAATACAGTCCACCTGACACTGAAAGAAGCACACGCCATACATTAGATAAATATAGTCCACCAGACACTGAAAGAAGTACATTTCATACAGTATATAAATACAGTCCATCTGATACTGAACGAAATACACGTCATACAGTAGATAAATACAGTCTACCTGACACTGAAAGAAGTACACGTCATACAGTAGATAAATACAGTCCATCTGATACTGAAAGAAGTACACATTATTGAAAAGATAAATACAGTCCACCTGACACTGAAAGAAGTACACGTCATACAGTAGATAAATACAGTCCACCTGAAACTGAAAGAAGTAAACGTGATACAGTAAATAAATACGGTCCACCAAACACTCAAAGAAGTACACGTCATACAGTAGATAAATACAGTCCACCAGACACTGAAAGAAGGACACGTCATACAGTAGATAAATACAGTCCACCTGACATTTAAAGAAGTACACGTCATACAGTAAATAAATACAGTCCACTAGACACTGAGAGAAGTACACGTCATACAGTAGATAAATACAGTCCACCTGACACTGAAAGAAGTACACGTCATACAGTAGATAAATACAGTCCATCTGATACTGAAAGAAATACACATCATACAGTAGATAGATATAGTCCACCGGACACTGAAAGAAATACACATTATTGAATAGATAAATACAGTCCACCTGACATTGAAAGAAGTACACGTCATACAGTAGATAAATACAGTTCACCTGACAATGAAAGAAATACACGTCATACAGAAAATAAATACAGTCTGCTTGACACTGGAAGAAATCCACATCCTAGAGTAGATAGATACAGTGCACCAGCCACTGAAAGAAATAAACGTCGTACAGTACATGAATACAATCCACCTGACACTGAAAGAAGTACACGTCATGCAGTAGATAAATACAGTCCATATGACACTGAGAGAAATACATGTCATACAGTAGATAAATACAGTCCAGCAGATACTGAAAGAAGTACACGTCATACAGTAGATAAATACAGTCCACCAGACACTGAAAGAAGGACACGTCATTCAGTAGATAAATATGGTCCGACTGAAATTGAAAGAAGTACACGTCATACAGTAGATAAATACAGTCCACCTGACATTGAAAGAAGTACACGTCATACAGTAGATAAATACAGTCCACCCGACACTGAAAGAAGTACACGTCATACAGTAGATAAATACAGTCCACTTGACATTGAAAGAAGTACACGTCATACAGTAGATAAATATAGTCCATCTGATAATGAAAGATGTACACGTGATACAGTAAATAAATACAGTCCACCAGACACTGAAAGAAGTACACGTCATACAGAAGATAAATACAGTCCACCTGACACTGAAAGAAGTACACACCATACAGTAAATAAATATAGTCCCCCTGACATTGATAGAAACACATGTCATACAGTAAATAAATACAGTCCACCAGACACTGAAAGAAGTACACGTCATACAGTAGATAAATGTAGTCCACCAGACACTGAAAAAGGTACACTTGATACAGTAGATAAATACAGTCCACCAGACACTGAAAGAAGTACACGTCATACAGTAGATAAATACAGTCCACCAGAAACTGAAAAAAAATACATGCCATACAGTAGATAACAGTCCACCTGATATTGAAAGAAATACACGTGATAAAGAAGATAAAAAGACTGATAAGAGAATTCATCTACTTGTATAAACGTTCACTTATGTTTGGTAATTTCGATCGTTTATGAACACCTTAAACGTAATAATGATATACAGCTGTCAGGCAGAATGGCCTGACCCATCATTTCACCTGTCATACGGGCTATCGGTTGTCGTCTGTCATGCTCCCAATATACGCATATGTCCTGCATTTTAAACCAGTATCGAACCGTCTTTTGAGCAATATCAGTAGGATTTAAACCTATATACAGTTCAGGTATGTTACTTGAATAGTATGCAATTAAAAGTCGTTTCGAAAGATTACATGAAGTGTTATTCCTATGAAAGATTTGGGGGATCCCTGCAGTTTTTTTATAACACATAATATACAAAATGGTGATAGCTTGCAATTCTTGCGCAATGCAAGTTCTTTTTTAATAATTAAAAAAAACCATCTGTTACCGTTATGAGGTTCGCGGCGTGTGTGTTATTAATGTAAGTAAATATATACCTACATGTCTACGTCACTATGACAATGGTGACCCTTTTTTGTTCCTGGACGTGCTTGGATTTAAGATGAAGGATATCTCGGTGAGCTATAACACATTGCAATGATGATAAATTATACAGCCTCACGCGGCATGGATTATGTTTGTAATGATATACCATTCCATATAGAGAGTCGCTTACATTAGCTGATAATATACCATTGTTATCTTAAAGAACACGATATTTCCAGAGAGCATCTTCTTTCAACATAGGAACAAACAATGTGTACACGCTTGGTTAAAGTCCGAGAAAACATACAAATTCAATGTAATGGAAGTTGATCACATTTTAAGAATTTCAAACTTGACTGATTGACAGAAGAAATGTTAATATTTTTGTGGAACATTATCTGATTGTAATATCACTGAAACAACCGTACACAGAGCAAATAAACTGTGACATCACGAAACTCTTAAAAGATATTGTATACAGGCTTGCTCTATGGCTCGGAACACAGCAATCGTGACATGGCAGTGACCACTTCAAATAGATTGCACTGAATGCAATTACTGGCGATATAGTATCGGGTACCGGGTATCATGTATCTGTATCATATATATCATATATAGATATCAGTATTATGTATCACCAACCTGTATATGTAATTTCAGAGGATAAACTGAATGCGTGAGTGATCGCAAAGGATGGAGGACACGAATAACACATGCAATGGGCAGCGGTAAGTATATATATATATATATATATATATATATATATATATATATATATATATATATATATATATATATATATATATATATATATATATATATATTTATTTATTTATTTGAATGCTTAAATTGATATATAGATATTTAACGTACAAAGAAATGTTAATGTAGTATTATTGCATGAATTACGACCGTTCTTTCACATTCTTTAAAATAAGGGGGAAATGCTGTGATGCTGTGACATGTTCTAAAAATTCAATTACAAAAAAAAAAATTTATGGCTTCAGAAGGTAGACTGCAGATTCGAACCTAAACCATGGGGTGAGCGACAACTGGGCGAATTTGTCAAAATACATTTATACCGCCTCAATAATATTGGCAGACAGTTCTTGTTTCATAACATAAATAAACAGAACCTATGGATGTCACACGGAATTTTTTAAGATGTATGAACGTGAGAATTTAATACCAGTTCTACCATGGACAGATAAGTTTCCAGAATTTAGTATTACACACAATAAAACACAGACACACATACACATGCATACCTACACCTAAGTATATATTAGAAATACATTTTAGAAGTGTATGTCAACACTTAGTGTTGCTTGGTGTCAAATACATTTTAGAAGTGTATGTTAACACTTAGTGTTGCTTGGTGTTAAATACATTTTAGAAGTGTATGTTAACACTTAGTGTTGCTTGATGTTAAATCTGTAGCGATAGGAGTTTGCTGTTCTTACGGGTCTGATATATATGGAGACTCATAATGCGAAAACACGTGGATTATGGAATGAAATATGTAAAGCTTTGAAGATAATTTTTTATTGAATATTATATATATATATATATATATATATATATATATATATATATATATATATATATATATATATATATATATAGAGAGAGAGAGAGAGAGAGAGAGAGGTATGAAAGGCTAGGATTCTTATTAGGTAGAAGGTCAGATGCTTGAGAAATCGGTCAGTTTTACACGAATAAATGCCCTAGGGTATATCACAGGTCGTGTTAGATTGATACTATGGATCAATCACTTCCATTGCTTAATTATGGCACACAGGTATGAAAGGCATGCGCTGAGACACTAATCATGTGCCGGGGGCTCCTGTTAAAACATCACCTCATAAAGAACACATAGCGTTATATATAGATCGATCCCCCGATTACCACAAACAACATGTATAAGAAAATCAGTAGGTATATTGGGACGTATTTATGATCATCAGAGACCGTATTGTTCATCAGGTTCCGTGACAAATAAACCCGCCATATTGTAATTGACGTTACGTAAACCAAGTAGCGTCGACAAGGACACTCTCTGTATATCATTAATGTTCAACAACCCTATCTAAACATGACGTCATCACGTCATCAGTACGCCGTACCTTAGTACTGCACACGTGGTAACTTGGCTAGGTGATAATAATGTTGTTTTGACTTTTACAGAACTTTCACAGCCCGTCATAGTTAAACGAAAGAATATTGATACTCCAGTACTAGAAGCAGGCTTAGGTGGCATTCAGGACGACGGAGGGGTGTATATAGGACAGAACGTGGGGCAATATTACCAAGGCCATACAGGTATACCATCGTGTATTATCACATGATATTCGGGTTGAAGAGATCAGTTATACTATGGTTATTTTGAATAGTCTAATATGATAAGATGTGTAAATGTCTATTTGGATATTGTTTTACAAGGAAACATGCATCAGGTTTGCTCTATACTAAGGCCGTCCCCTATGTCCTTTTGAGTGATGTCAGTGTTATCCATTAAAAATTGTTATACTACAAAAGCGTAAAATTTACAGTTTAAAATAACATAACATAACCAATGATTTGTCTTCTTCTTTTTTTGATAGATGATAATGTTCCGAATACACTATATGGCAGGGAAGTAGGGACTGACATCATGAACGGACCAATAATAACAAGCAGTAGTGACGTCATACAGAAAGTGAAACTATGTGACCTTGCTCGAATGTATACGGGTAGAATGTCAGAGTCACGTGACACAAATTCGTCAAACCAAAAGACTGATTGCAACAAACAATCACATACTGTGGACATCTGTAATAATCGAATGCGAGGCAAACCTGATGCTACACAAGAGGAAATCGAGCAGTCTATTGACAGCAGTATGATACCCAACATCCACACCATACAGGCAGAGACATCTTCCATAAAAGTGGATGTCACGCCCGTCACACATGCAGAGACATCTTTTATAAATGTGGATGTCGCGCCCGTCACACATGCAGAGACATCTTCCATAAATGTGGATGTCAGGCCCATAACACATATCGAGGCATCTACCATGCAGTTGGATGTCAAGCCCGTCACACATGCCAAAGCATCTACCATGCACGTGAATGTCACGTCCGCCGCACATGCCGAGACATCTAAACCTCACGCAGATATCACGCCCGCCATGCGTGCCGAGACATCTACTCTTCGTCACTCAGATATCACGCCCGCCATGCATGCCGAGACATCTACTCTTCGTCACGCGGATATCACGCCCGCCATGCATGCCGAGACATCTACTCTTCGTCCGGATATCACGCCCGTCACACATGACGAGGCATCTACCCTGCACGCGGATATCACGCCCTCAACACCGACGGAACCGTCTACTGATGCCACAAACGTCAACGTAACGCCGGGAAATATTAGTGTTGTCGATACACGTAATAAGAGTGATGAAAGAGGGGGGAAAACTCAATATAACCAGAAAAAGTGTCAAGCATCAACGGACATTAAGAATTCAAGTATTACAGAACTGGAACATGTCCAACTATCTGAGGAATGTGATTCTGGCAAACAACCAATACGCCCGCCTAGGCCTTCTCGGCAATCTAAAGAGAAAATAAAAAACATAGACCTTGAAGAATTCAAACTTAAAGGACGGAAATACACAAAACAACAAAGTACAAGTGAAGATGAATCCAAGTTCACAAATAGTAGAACGTTTGCTACAGAAGTGAACAAATTTGAAATGGTTACAGATTTAGATGCAAAAGAAAAAGCAGATTTAGACGGTAGTTTATCTGCGTCTCACCGAACAAGCGTGGAAGTGAATACTGAGGTAAAGCCGTCCAGTGCTATAACCATGGTAATAAAGCCAGAAATGGCAGTAGATACTAGTGTGAAATCTACCAATGTCAAGAAGACCGAGTCAGTTGGGACACTTGGTTCTGATATAAAACATTTATGTTCCAACACAACAAAAGACAACGATATCAAGCATACAACTCTTCAAAACGAAGATGATGATTTTACAAAATGTCAAATTGAAACAAGTGAGTCTAAAGCGATTAGCCCGAATATTTCTAAAGAAACACACATACAAAACACTGACGACATCGAATATCAGAATAATATGAAAGAGAACCGAAACAAAGTACAACATACGACGAAAAGCAAGATGCTGTACAACACTTTCTCCCGTAAAGTTGCTTCTATCTGGGCGGAATATAATGCCCAAAGCGAATCGTCACATCCCGAACTTCAGGAGACACGTGTGGAAAGTGAGAAAAGTCCCAAAGTGAAAAAGTCGAGTAGTTTCTGGAAGTATCTGACTTATCACGAGACACCCAAACAGACAAAAGAACGACAGAAACGACAAAAGCTGGAGAAAACTAAAACAAATGTCTGTAAACATGGCGAGGAGGATGTCTCCATTCATACGGAGAACAATGATGACGTAGGAAAATCTAATGATCAACTACATGTAAACGCTAAATTACAAGGAAGTGAGGGTGAAGATGCCGTGCAGCATATCACCAATAACGAAGTAGTGCAAGATACGGAC
The DNA here is from genome assembly GCA_035048485.1 of Pteria penguin. NCBI lineage: Eukaryota > Metazoa > Mollusca > Bivalvia > Pterioida > Pteriidae > Pteria > Pteria penguin. The sequence continues at coordinate 5,052,647 of CM068581.1, forward strand.
CATCCAGGTAAATTGGGAAGTGACGTCATACCTCACAAACCATCACAATCAGATCATGTCGAAGGCAATACACATTATGACAATAACTGCACTGAAACCTCGTTATATTCTGAAGTAGTTGTGCCGACTTCAGATGAAGTAAAAACTTCCGTACCTCTACGCAGGTCAGGTGTGGTCAACACCGGACCGAATCCACCTAAACCTACCTCTGGATGTGACTTTTATGGTGCTAAAAAGAAGAAAGAACCAAAACCCACAAAAAGAAATAATAGCATTAGTGCTAAAATATCTGATTTCTTTTTGCATGATTTCAAAAAGCGTTCGTCAAGTACTTCAGAGAAATCAGAGCGTCGTCGAAAGAGGACTTCCACGGGAAGTAAAGGTAGTTCATCCTCTACAGAGAGTAACATCGTAGTTGAACCCAATAAATGCCAGCAGGCGATACCCGAGCTTACGGAGCAATCTGTGCAGACTAAGACAGATCGACTCTCAGGGATCTCGAAATTTCTATCTGTGTCTAGCATGAATTTGGCATCAGCGAAAGAAATACTACAAAGGCGGCGTAAAAGCAGTAGTCAACGGAACCTGACTGGAATTGGTGTCAACGACGTGCCATCTACAGATCAATCAAACCAAAGGCCGAAAAGTAAGGCTAGTTTTCGTAATAATGGCCATTGTCAACATATCTATATAAAGTACATTTCAGTGTAGGAGTATTTGGGGGGGGGGATGGGATGGGGTTACTGGGGTCGCATCCTTCCACTTTTAGATGAAAAATTTATTCAGGGAAAGGGTTTTCCATAACTATCTATAAAGTAGCAGTGCCTCCTTAAAGTTTCTTCCGCAATTTTTTTCCAGTGAATCCCATACACCTTTTCAGTGAACCCTGTTCACCTTTTCGAAAATATCTGGATACTCCCTTGTATTATTTTAATCTTTTGTTATTGTCTGTTGTAACTAACTGCCTTCAACATTTCATGTGGCACGTAACATGACTAGAATATGTGATATTGTATCATTTGTGAAGAGATAGATCTACGTGGGGATAACTGTGAGACAGTATACTAATGGCGCTTCCCATCACAGTAGGTTTTGTACAAATCATGTTGCATATAAAACACTTTCATGAATGAATCCATCATAACTGCATGGCTGAATATAAATAAATACGCATGCGCGAATCAAATAACAGGTGTAAATTATAAATGATAACAGTGTCAGGATATACGTTTTATCCATGCATCAAATGACGCATTGAGTGCCACTAAGACTTAGTGGTGTGATCAAAGTAACTATCGGTCAAATAGCACAAGATGGTCATCGGCCAGATATCATACACGTCATAAGTCAGTAGCTCTCTATACGTAACGTTTAATACGACGGAAGTATTACTTTGAAGAAGAAGTATATGTGACTGATCCTAATCAATTCCTAGGAAAACATTAAGGATTACGCTGTCCTGCGCTTAGTCATCGTACACTTACTATGCCAGGCAGTAGCGATGTCCGAGAAAGCAACGGTCACTTCTGTCATTTCTTCAATGCGTCATTAAAACAACGTAATCGCAACTTAATTAACACAGACGAACTCTACGCCGTACCGATTTACCACCCCTCTAGTAAATTAAAGAATTAAAACATGACACCCAGATGTCTCACTATGAAGATAATTCCGAGGATTTAAGGGTCGAACTGTCATTCAGAATGAAACCTGGGTTTACCATTTTGATTCTGAATCTTAGAAACAAGACATGCAATGGATTCGCTCTGGCTCATTCCTTCCCTTAAAATTCAAGAGAGTTTCCCCTGCTCGGAAAGTAATTTTCTCTATTTTTTTAAACAGTCCAGCAATAATCATGATTGATTTTCTTGATGATGGCCGCATGATAAATAGTGCATATTATGCAAATGACTTCATTAGGCTGTGTCAGGAGATTGTGAAAAAGAGGAGAGGAAAGCTAACCAGAGGCATTCTGCTCTTGCAGTATAATGCACTCCTCACACTTCTCATGTTGCAATGATTACTGCGACGGAATGCAGCTTCGAGGGCATTCCTTTTCCCTTATATTCTCCAGATTTAGTCCCATCTGATTTCTATCTGTTCCCAAAACTAAACTTTTACTAACTTGGTAAGAATCTGGGAAGCAATGAAGGTATCATGTATGCTATATATGAGTACTTAGGGAACCAGAATGAAACATTCTATTTTGAAGGGATTTAGAAATTGGAACAGAGATGGAGAAAGTGCATTGAGATAAAGGGAAATTATGTTGAAAAATAATGACAATTCTTTCAGTCCTGGGTATTCCCTAGTATATGGGACCGAGAATTTTTTATGATACCTCGTACATACCTGTCAGTGCTAACTTTTGAATGAATGAATAAATGAATGAATGACATTTTATCTTTTACGAGCTCGAAAAGTTAATTACACACTTTTGCTTTATACATTCAGCATTATCCCTTTAAAATGCTGTTGTGTAAATTATGGAAATTTACGTTGAGACAGGAATTTTCATATACAGCATATATTGTTTGTCTCGATCCTATATTTTGAATAATCATCATTTAGAACTCTGTGTTTCTCCCCATCGGAAGCCGGCGTGGCCTAGTGGTATCGCGCTGGACTCCTAATCGGGAAGCCGGGGTTCGATTCCCGCTCTGGTCATGCCGGTGTCCTGTCTTTCGGATGAGACAGTGGAAACCGAGGCCCCGTGTCGTGGTGTGCGTGGCACGCTAGGGATCCCTCACTGCTTCGGGTGGGTCCGTGGCAAAGGTCAAAATTTGTATGCCCCGTATCAGGCAGATGCCGTCACCATATACGTGAAATATTCGTGGTGTGACGTTAAACAAAAATCAATCAATCAATCTCCCCATCGGATACGAAGAGATATGGACTGAATTGTCCAGTCTCTGATTGCTCACATTATGGATATGTCGCATACCAGAAACTCGAACCGCCATTGCTTCATACGAGGAAATTAGCCGCATAATATGGGCAAGTTTCAGCAAAGTAACGGTCTTTCTTGAATACTTGATATTTGATTTGAAATGAACTACTTTCGCTTTCTAGAAGGTACGGTCATGTGACCGGCTCATCGTTAGGAAAGCTGCTTGGCTATAAATGCATCCATCAAATTTCGTTGTCACCTTCTTAGCATGGTGAAGTGAAAGAAGATCTACATTTAAACGATTACTACAGACTGATTGTGCGGTAAACAAATGCTTGATAAGCAGAATATTTCTAATGAAATCTCAAGTAAGCAAGAAATACCGGTGTTATAGAGCAAACCTTCCCCCCCCCCCCGGATAATTTGTTATATAGCAAACTTTCCCCCTAGGGGAACTTCTGCTATATAGCAAAAGTTCCGCATAGCAAAAGTTCCTACTTTTACGTTTTATGTTTACATTTATCGTGCACAATGGAAGACGGAAAATGAGTTGTGGAGTATAAACTGCATTTTAAGTTGGTTCGTTTTTCTCCGGAATTCTAAAGTGATGGGGGAACTTCTGCTATCATAGTAAAACTCCCGCCCCCCTCACTTTCGAATGATGAATTTATAACAAAACGGGTTTGGTTTTCGTCTTATTTTAAAAGTAAACACGTGCTACATTAAAATGTCGACCTTCAAATGTACCCATTGGAGAGAGAGAGAGAGAGAGAGAGAGAGAGAGAGAGAGAGAGCGGCAGGGCTCGTCATATACATGTAGAAAAGACGAAAATTTTCTCCAATATATTGATGAAAATTTCACAGAGTGGATCTCATACATTTAAGATGAATATGCAGTACAGCAGGATGAAACTTATTGAAGTTCTTTGCCATAAAGAGGTATATAACGAGGACACATATTTTATTCAGTTGGTATCAAGTGTAATGGAAAAAGTGTTCGTTTTGTGCAAATCACCTGTATTGCTTTATTTCTCGATACATATTTTTCCAATGAAATTTTGATGATATTGCTGCAAATATCCTTTCTATGCCCATGTGTCCCATATTGTCATGGCATGTTTCTAAAATACATTTCACGCTCCCCTCGTCTACAGATTCTCTAATTTGTTTACTTTTATTTACCCAAAATAGACTTTCTCCTTTGATTACATAATTTTAGCGGCTGCTCTGATCTTCCGTTAATCATATTTAGAACAATCCGATGGATAGGAACCACTCTTTACGTATTTGAAAATAAATTCTCTTTTCTCCATTTTGACCTTGAATTTCAATTTGTAAAGCTTGTAACTTCCTAAATTTCGGAAGCAATTGTTGTTTAACTTAAAGTTAAATTGGTTTCGGTTTTAAAACTCCGTATTTCTTTTTCCGGAAAAATACTACAGAGGGGAATATCTGCTATATAGCAAACATTCCCCCGGGGAATGTTTGCTATGGATGGGGGATGATTTGCTATATAGAAAGCATTCCCCCCGGGGGAAGTTCTGCTATATAGCATTTATTCCGTGAGGGAAAGTTTGCTATATAGCAAACGTTCCGAGGAAAGTTTTGCTATATAGCAAATCTTCCAGGGGGGGGGGGGATTTTGCAAGGGGGAACGTTTGCTATATACCACCGGTATTTTCACAAAATTCGCCTGAATTACTCGATACACCTTTTGCAGGTATTCGATTTGTCATTCTAATAGAGATCGATTCCCAGTACGGGGCTACTGTTTCTGATCCAATGAGTAAATGATCACTTCAGTGAAATATAAGTCGCTAATTCGTTATGCAAGCGTTTGTTTGTTGCCAGAATCGGCTGAACCGCGAGCTATTGGTGGAAATGAAAATAAGTTTATGGTCAGACAATCCCGGACTACATCAAAGTGTGTCTCTAGTCATCTTGTATAAAGGTAGTCACATACAAAATGCATCCTTCTAGTCATCTTATAACAAGGTAGTCCTCAAGGCGTGACTCTAGTCAGCATTTACCAAGACAGTCCCTCACCAAACTCTGCCTCTTGTCAGCATTTACCAAGACAGTCCCTCACCAAACTCTGCCTCTTGTCAGCATTTACCAAGACAGTCCCTCACCAAACTCTGCCTCTAGTCAGCATTTACCAAGACAGTCCCTCACCAAACTCTGCCTCTAGTCAGCATTTACCAAGACAGTCCCTCACCAAACTCTGCCTCTAGTCAGCATTTACCAAGACAGTCCCTCACCTAACTCTGCCTCTTCTCAACATTAAAGAAGTACTTCCTTATCACAATCTGATTAAAACCATATCTTTATTTCGCTTTCTCTATTTGTCCCATTGCGGATAATCTGCAATGGGACAAATAGAGAAGCGGAATAAAGATGTGGTTTTAATCAGGTTGTCAACATTTACCGAGATATTTCCTTATCAAGCTATGCTTCTAGTCCTCCTTTCTCAGGGTATTCACTGTCAGGGCACTCTCTTATACCGGTGTGTCACTAGTTGTCCTCTATCAAAGTAGTCCCTTACTACAGTGTGTAACTAGTCCTCTATCAAAGTAGTTCCTTACTACAGTGTGTCACTAGTCCTCTATTAAAGTAGTCCCTTACTACGGTGTGTCACTAGTCGTCCTCTATCAAAGTAGTCCCTTACTAAGGTGTGTCACTAGTCGTCCTCTATCAAAGTAGTCCCATACTACGGTACGTCACTAGTCGTCCTCTATCAAAGTAGTCCCTTACTACGGTGTGTCACTAGTCGTCCTCTATCAAAGTAGTCCCTTACTACAATGTGTCACTAGTCGTGTTCTATCAAAGTAGTTCCTTACTACGGTGTGCCAATAGTCGTCCTCTATCAAAGTAGTACTTTAATACGGTGTGTCACCAGTCGTCCTCTATCAAAGTAGTACCTTACTACGGTGTGTCACTAGTCATCCTCTATCAAAGTAGTCCCTTACTACGGTGTGTCACCAGTCGTCCTCTATCAAAGTAGTCTCTAACTACGGTGTGTCACTGGTCATCCTCTATCAAAGTAGTACCTTACTACGGTGTGTCACTAGTCGTCCTCTATCAAAAGTCCCTTACTACGGTGTGTCACCAGTCGTCCTCTATCAAAGTAGTCTCTAACTACGGTGTGTCACTAGTCGTCCTCTATCAAAGTAGTCCCATACTACGGTCTGTCACTAGTCGTCCTCTATCAAAGTAGTCCCTTACTACGGTGTGTCACCAGTCGTCCTCTATCAAAGTAGTCTCTAACTACGGTGTATCACTAGTCGTCCTCTATCAAAGTAGTACCTTACTACGGTGCGTCACTAGTCGTCCTCTGTCAAAGTAGTACCTTAATACGGTGCGTCACTAGTCGTCCTCTATCAAAGTAGTACCTTACTACGGTGCGTCACTAGTCGTCCTCTATCAAAGTAGTACCTTAATACAGTCTGTCACTAGTCGTCCTCTAACAAAGTAGTTCCTTACTACGGTGTGTCACTAGTCGTGTTCTATCAAAGTAGTTCCTTACTACGGTGTGTCACTAGTCGTGTTCTATCAAAGTAGTACCTTACTACGGTGTGTCACTAGTCGTCCTCTATCAAAGTAGTACCTTACTACGGTACGTCACTAGTCGTCCTCTAACAAAGTAGTTCCTTACTACGGTGTGTCACTAGTCGTGTTCTATCAAAGTAGTACCTTACTACGGTGTGTCACTAGTCGTCCTATATCAAAGTAGTACCTTACTACGGTACGTCACTAGTCGTCCTCTATCAAAGTAGTCCCATACTACGGTGTGTCACTAGTCGTCCTCTATCAAAGTAGTCCCTTACTACGGTGTGTCACTAGTCGTCCTCTATCAAAGTAGTCCCATACTACGGTCTGTCACTAGTCGTCCTCTATGAAAGTAGTCCCTTACTACGGTGTGTCACCAGTCGTCCTCTATGAAAGTAGTCCCATACTACGGTGTGTCACCAGTCGTCCTCTATCAAAGTAGTCTCTAACTACGGTATGTCACTAGTCTTCCTCTATCAAAGTAGTCCCATACTACGGTCTGTCACTAGTCGTCCTCTATCAAAGTAGTCCCTTACTACGGTGTGCCACTAGTCATCCTCAATCAAAGTAGTCCCTTACTACGGTGTGTCACTAGTCGTCCTCTATCAAAGTAGTACCTTAATACGGTGCGTCACTAGTCGTCCTCTATCAAAGTAGTATCTTACTACGGTGTGTCACTAGTCGTCCTCTATCAAAGTAGTACCTTAATACGGTGTGTCACTAGTCGTCCTCTAACAAAGTAGTTCCTTACTACGGTGTGTCACTAGTCGTGTTCTATCAAAGTAGTACCTTACTACGGTGTGTCACTAGTCGTGTTCTATCAAAGTAGTACCTTACTACAATGTGTCACTAGTCGTGTTCTATCAAAGTAGTTCCTTACTATGGTGTGTCACTAGTCGTGTTCTATCAAAGTTGTACCTTACTACGGTGTGTCACTAGTCGTGTTCTATCAAAGTAGTTCCTTACTACGGTGTGTCACTAGTCGTCCTATATCAAAGTAGTACCTTACTACGGTACGTCACTAGTCGTCCTCTATCAAAGTAGTATCTTGATACGGTGCGTCACTAGTCGTCCTCTATCAAAGTAGTACCTTACTACGGTGCGTCACTAGTCGTCCTCTATCAAAGTAGTACTTTAATACGGTGTGTCACTAGTCGTCCTCCAACAAAGTAGTTCCTTACTACGGTGTGTCACTAGTCGTGTTCTATTAAAGTAGTACCTTACTACGGTGTGTCAGTAGTCGTGTTCTATCAAAGTAGTACCTTACTACAATGTGTCACTTTTCGTGTTCTATCAAAGTAGTTCCTTACTACGGTGTGTCGCTAGTCGTGTTCTATCAAAGTAGTACCTTACTACGGTGTGTCACTAGTCGTGTTCTATCAAAGTAGTTCCTTACTACGGTGTGTCACTAGTCGTGTTCTATCAAAGTAGTTCCTTACTACGGTGTGTCACTAGTCGTGTTCTATCAAAGTAGTACCTTACTACAATGTGTCACTAGTCGTGTTCTATCAAAGTAGTTCCTTACTATGGTGTGTCACTAGTCGTGTTCTATCAAAGTTGTACCTTACTACGGTGTGTCACTAGTCGTGTTCTATCAAAGTAGTTCCTTACTACGGTGTGTCACTAGTCGTCCTATATCAAAGTAGTACCTTACTACGGTACGTCACTAGTCGTCCTCTATCAAAGTAGTATCTTAATACGGTGCGTCACTAGTCGTCCTCTATCAAAGTAGTACCTTACTACGGTGCGTCACTAGTCGTCCTCTATCAAAGTAGTACTTTAATACGGTGTGTCACTAGTCGTCCTCCAACAAAGTAGTTCCTTACTACGGTGTGTCACTAGTCGTGTTCTATTAAAGTAGTACCTTACTACGGTGTGTCAGTAGTCGTGTTCTATCAAAGTAGTACCTTACTACAATGTGTCACTTTTCGTGTTCTATCAAAGTAGTTCCTTACTACGGTGTGTCGCTAGTCGTGTTCTATCAAAGTAGTACCTTACTACGGTGTGTCACTAGTCGTGTTCTATCAAAGTAGTTCCTTACTACGGTGTGTCACTAGTCGTGTTCTATCAAAGTAGTTCCTTACTACGGTGTGTCACTAGTCGTGTTCTATCAAAGTAGTTCCTTATTACGATCTTGGGTTCCACCTTTACTGGTCTCTCATTGGTGTCCTGTTATAATTCAGCCGTAGACTCGAGTACACTTTTCTGATCCCTTAGCGTCGTGGACACATAATTAGCTCTTCCTCTGCAACCTCGATTTCATCATTCTAGGTATTCTGCATTACTTATCAAGACTACTCAAGAGGTGGATTTAAAGTGGGGCAAAGTAGGTTTAAGATAGTAGAGTCTTAAAGAATCGACTTAGATTAATAGAATGCATAAATAAACACACCAGAGTAATCAGAATCAATGTGCGAGTTAAGTTTGTATTTTTTATTAATTTTGTTTTTCTTTTTTTATTCTACTTTTTTTCTTCATATTTCACATGCTTAAGTTTTTATTCATTTAAGACTGCTAATAATGCATTAACTTACAATAAAGTTGATTTTGATTAGTAAATAATGTGAAAGTAAAGCACTGACCTGCAAAATAAATTTTTGAAAGCAGTGTTCATTGTTTTGCAGCACTCAATATAATAATAAATAATTTTAGAAAAGAGAAATAAAACTGTAAAAACTTTTGTGAATCATACATTTTCTTTTTTTCATTTGTATTTCATCAATCTTACCCTGCGGCCGGGTAGTGTATTTGATCAGTCCTACTTCGCGGCCGGGTAGTGTATTTTATCAATCCTATTCCGCGGCCGCGTATTGTATTTTATCAATCCTACTCCGTGGCCGGGTAGTGTATTTGATGGATCCTATCCCACGGCCGGGTAGTGCATTTGATCAATCCTACTCCGTGGCCGGGTATTGTATTTGATCAATCCTGCTCCGCGGCCAAGTAGTGTATTTGATTGATCCTACCCCGCGGCCGGGTAGTGTATTTGATGGATCCTACCCCGCGGCCGGGTAGTGTATTTGATCAATCCTACTCCGTGGCCGGGTATTGTATTTGATCAATCCTACTCCGCGGCCAAGTAGTGTATTTGATGGATCCTACCCCGCGGCCGGGTAGTGTATTTGATGGATCCTACCCCGCGGCCGGGTAGTGTATTTGATGGATCCTATTCCGCGGCAGGGCGGTGTATTTGATCAGTTCTTCTCCGCTGCCGGGTAGTGTATGTGATCAATCCTACTTCGCTGCCGGGTAGTGTATGTGATCAATCCTACTTCGCTGCCGGGTAGTGTATGTGATCAATCCTACTTCGCTGCCGGGTAGTGTATGTGATCAATCCTGCTCCGCGGCCGGGTAGAGTATTTGATTGATCCTACCCCGCGGCCGGGTAGAGTATTTACTCGTAGTAGGATTTAACTCGTGAAAGCTACTTCACGGCTTCATGTTGGGTCCGTTACACATGTAAATGATGACACGTCATCCAGGTGCCGCCACCAATATGATTGCTTTTATGTGGCATAAAACAATAAGCAAATAAACAAACTCATAATCATTCCTTTTTAGCATTTTCGTAATTCAAGCCAAAACAAATGTGTGAATACAAAATGGTCGTTGCTCTTTTTGGTGAATGCATTTGTACTTTCTTTTTTACTGAATTACAGGCATTTTCGACGAAGAGATCCAACTGGATGAGGTTAAGGATGACGTCATATCATTGTCTTCGTTATCTTCAGGTGAGATGTCAGCATTTGCAATTAACAATACAACATCATTAAAGTACATGCATTAATGTCATAACCTGATATCAGAATCCATTAAGGGGTGGATCCAGGGCGGACAGTGTAGGCTAGATGGATTGATCTCTTCTCACAAACTTCTTCAGACCCTCTGCAAAGTTCGACAAACTGAATACACCAGAGTGATCTAGAAAGTTGTCTCAAGAAGTGTTGTTATTTTTGGGTCGATTCAGTTTTTTTCGGTACTTTTGATATAGACCAGCATTTCTGATATCTTTTTGAGGTATTTTTGTGGAATTGTATTGATCCATTATGTGTAGTTAATTAATTCTACATTTTCAAGTTCTTTTATTCATCGCGTGCATTTAATTAATTCTACACTTGTATCTTTCTTTTATTCATAGCTTGTAGTTAATTAATTCTACGTCTTTATCTTTCTACAATTCATCGCTTGTAGTTATTTAATTCTACATTTTTATGTTTCTACTATTCATCGCTTGTAGTTAATTAATTCTACATTTTTATGTTTCTACAATTCATCATTTGTAGCTAATTAATTCTACATTTTTATGTTTCTACCATTCATCATTTGTAGCTAATTGATTTCACATTTTTATGTTTCTACCATTCATCATTTGTAGCTAATTAATTCTACATTTTTATGTTTCTACTATTCATCATTTGTAGCTAATTAATTCAACATTTTTATGTTTCTACTATTCATCATTTGTAGCTAATTAATTCTTCATTTTTATGTTTCTACCATTCATCATTTGTAGCTAATTAATTCTACATTTTTATGTTTCTACCATTCATCATTTGTAGCTAATTAATTCTTCATTTTTATGTTTCTACCATTCATCATTTGTAGCTAATTAATTCTACATTTTTATGTTTCTACTATTCATCACTTGTAGCTAATTAATTCTACATTTTTATGTTTTTGCTATTCATTACTTGTAGCTAATTAATTCTACATTTTTATGTTTCTACTATTCATTACTTGTAGCTAATTAATTCTACATTTTTATGTTTCTGCTATTCATTACTTGTAGTTAATTAATTCTACATATTTATGTTTCCACTGTTCATCATTTGTAGCTAATTAATTCTACATTTTTATGTTTCTACTATTCATCATTTGTAGCTAATTAATTCTTCATTTTTATGTTTCTACCATTCATCATTTGTAGCTAATTAATTCTACATTTTTATGTTTCTACTATTCATCACTTGTAGCTAATTAATTCTACATTTTTATGTTTCTGCTATTCATTACTTGTAGTTAATTAATTCTACATATTTATGTTTCCACTGTTCATCATTTGTAGCTAATTAATTCTACATTTTTATGTTTCTACTATTCATCATTTGTAGCTAATTAATTCTTCATTTTTATGTTTCTACCATTCATCATTTGTAGCTAATTAATTCTACATTTTTATGTTTCTACTATTCATCACTTGTAGCTAATTAATTCTACATTTTTATGTTTCTGCTATTCATTACTTGTAGTTAATTAATTCTACATATTTATGTTTCCACTGTTCATCATTTGTAGCTAATTAATTCAACATTTTTATGTTTCTACTATTCATCATTTGTAGCTAATTAATTCTTCATTTTTATGTTTCTACCATTCATCATTTGTAGCTAATTAATTCTACATTTTTATGTTTCTACTATTCATCACTTGTAGCTAATTAATTCTACATTTTTATGTTTCTGCTATTCATTACTTGTAGCTAATTAATTCTACATTTTTATGTTTCTACTATTCATTACTTGTAGCTAATTAATTCTACATTTTTATGTTTCTACTATTCATCACTTGTAGCTAATTAATTCTACATTTTTATGTTTCTACTATTCATTACTTGTAGTTAATTAATTCTACATTTTTATGTTTCTACTATTCATTACTTGTAATTAATTGATTCTACATATTTATGTTTCTACTATTCATCACTTGTAGCTAATTAATTCTACATTTTTATGTTTCTGCTATTCATTACTTGTAGTTAATTAATCCTACATATTTATGTTTCTACTGTTCATCACTTGTAGAAAACGACGACAGAGATCGTCAGCACTCAGCACAAATTCATAAAGAGGCCAACGTGAATACGCCAAAGAAATTGTTAACACAGAGAGATGTACCCACGCCCGAGACGTCCCGTGATGCTGATCGTGTAGTACTTATGACCGCACATGATTCAGTTAGTGTAGCACCACCTACGACGTCACGTGACTCGGAAAGTGTAGTACCTATGACGTCACGTGACTCAGATAGTATAGTACCTGTGACCGTTATTACTTCTCAGTTCTGTCCCTCTCAGACGGATAGTGCCAAAAATCAACCGCTTACTCTAAAAAGCAACACTGGGTCATATGTGGAATTGAGGGTGGATTCACACTCATCCGATGTTGCTTCTGCAAAGGAGGTTCGGGATGAAATGTGTTTTGAGGAATCACTAACCTCAGAGCTAGATCTAGTACACAGTGACACAAAGACTGATAAAGGTAGAGACAGTCCAGGAGAGATATCAAATCACTGCCCTTCACGTACTCCTGGTGATACGAACCTTAAAACTTACACAGTGATGTCTAGTATGGCTAATATATCAACTCGTTCTAATTCTGTATTTTCTCCTTTTTCTAATTTAGTTTCGAATGGAGGAAAAGAAAAAGATGACAAATCAAAGCGAGATAACTCCAATACAATACCTGTAAAGGAAAGTGACATTGAAATCGCGTCGGAGGTTTCAAACTGTGGTTATGAAGTTGTTTCAATACCAAAATCAAATTCATCTGATAGAGAGACCAGTAATTCCAGCATAGAATTACAGGACAGTTCTGTACATAATAATAAAGTGGTACCAAGCTTCACGTCATTACATTACGAGATGCCTCGCACACGGAGCTTGCAAGAACTATATGTCCAGCCCAATATATATGATGAAATAGAAAACAAAAGGCCAATTGTTTATCGACGATACTCGGAAAGGGATGGCAGACATATGATACGAACTGCTGACGACGAGACGAGGGTCAAGCGCTGCAAGAAAAAGAAACGAAGTCTGTCTTTCTCGGATTTCTTTAAAAGGGCCAATAAACATAGACCACATAGAAAATCAAAAGGTAAGATACAAAATAGAAAAGAGGAGAGATCTATTAAAGTTGTATGACAACATTTGACACGAAAAGGTAAAGTATATAAAACAAGCAATCTCACCAGATCACATGGAAAATCTAAAGCTTATAGATAACCATAGTCGATCTCAATGAAAATCTTAATGGTAAGTGACCGTGTCGATAAAACTCGAAAAGATAAAAGACAGTTATAGCAGATTATAAAAGAAATCAAAAGGTCAAAAGGCAATAATAGCCGATCACGTAGAAAATCAAAAGCTAAAAGACAATCATAAACGATAATATAGAAAACCAAAGGGTTCAACACAATCACAGCTTATTATATAGAAAATCAAGAGGTCAGAGACTATTATAACTGATCATATAGAAAATCAAGAGGTCAGAGATTATTATAACTGATCATATAGAAAATCAAGAGGTTAGAGACAATTACATGTATAACTGATCATATAGAAAATCAAGAGGTCAGAGACTATTGTAACTGATCATATAGAAAATCAAGAGGTCAGAGATTATCATAACTGATCATATAGAAAATCAAGAGGTTAGAGACTATCATAACTGATCATATGGAAAATCAAGAGGTCAGAGGCTATCATAACTGATCATATGGAAAATCAAGAGGTTAGAGACTATTATAACTGATCATATAGAAAATCAAGAGGTCAGAGGCTATCATAACTGATCATATGGAAAATCAAGAGGTTAGAGACTATTGTAACTGATCATATAGAAAATCAAGAGGTCAGAGACTATTATAACTGATCATATAGAAAATCAAGAGGTCAGAGATTATTATAACTGATCATATAGAAAATCAAGAGGTTAGAGACTATTATAACTGATCATATATAAAATCAAGAGGTCAGAGGCTATCATAACTGATCATATGGAAAATCAAGAGGTTAGAGACTATTGTAACTGATCATATAGAAAGCAAGAGGTCAGAGACAATTATAACTGATCATATAGTAAATCAAGAGGTCAGGGACAGTTATAAGATAAGATCAGTTTTTTGACCAAAATGGGCCCTTGCAGGCATGACATATGTAAACTTGCACATGAATGATTATACATAGGAAACACAGAACCAGATCTTAATAGTAAAGGACATAGTACTGTGAAATACATGTAGTAATATTGACAAGGAAACAGAATAAACATGATAAAAAAAAGAAGATATTTGACAAGTTACACTGTATATTGATATCAATATGTATCTAATAAAGTGATGTCATCTATGGAAATAAATGAGGATACATATACATATACACACATATATAATTTCGGGTAAAACAAGAACATACAAAGTATACATGTGTAGGCAAGTATGGAAATGCATACTGAAAGTGTGATTATCCTGTGTCAAGTGCTAGATGGAGAGGGAAACATTATACATTTCCAAAAAGGAAATGGCACCAGGGAACGGTGCCTTTTTTATCATTGATTTCAGGTAAATCGAGGACATACAGAATATATATGTGTAGACAAGTCTGGAAATGCACGCTGAAAGTGTGAATATCTGGTGTCAAGTGCTAGATGGAGAGGAAAATTATACATCTCCAAACAGCAAATGACACCAGGGGACGATGCCTTTTATCACTAGCGTCACATACATAAAATTAAATCATATAATGTAACCAGCAAATACAAATGTAGATAATGTGATATTTCTGCTCCATGTGAGCATCATAGTTACTAAGGACAGTGTCTAACTTTACATTTAGTTTATATTTCCATAAATAACACTCGATTCAACACAGAAAGATATAGGTGTCCAAGCTCTGTAGATTAATATTAAATTACTTGGTATAATGTGTTGCTCAAAAGAAGTAAGATCTCTGGGTCTTCAATAGTCATTAGCCAAAATAATTTGTTTTCATTGTGTAAGTTAGAACAATTGATGTAGAAGTTTTCAATATTTCTCATAAATATAACACGATTTGGGGCAAATACAGAACATTCGACGATGAAATGTACTCTTCATCAACTGCATTGGAATTACATTTAAGGCATATGCGATTGACACGGGGGATATTCTTGTACCTTTTCCATTCCATATTGAGGCTTTGACTTGATGTTCTTAACTTAGAGAGAGAGAGAGAGAGGTCCTATTTTTGTGTTTAAGATGAAGAAGGTATTTTTCAATTTCAAATAACGTTTTAAATGTGGCATAGGTACTCAATTTGCCAGTCGACAAACTATTCATTTGATTTTTGTCACATTAATTATAACTGATCATATAAAAAATCAAGAGGTAAAACACAGTCATAACCGATGACATAGAAAATCAAAGGGTTAAATGCAACCAGAGGCGATCATATAGAAAATCAGAAAGGTAAGAAAGTGGAACAGAAATACACTATCATAACTGATCACACAGAATATCAATAGCTTGTAGACAATAGCCGGTCACATAGGAAACCCAAAGTTAAAAGGCAATCACCAAATCCGATCACATGGAAAACCAAAAGGTAAGAGGCAATCACCACATCCAATCACACACACAGGCACACACACACACACACACACACACACACACACACACACACACACACACACACACACACACACACACACACACACACACACACACACACACACACAAAACAAACAAAACTTAAGAGGCAATCACCAAATCCGATCACATAAAACCAAAAGGTAAGAGGCAATCACCAAATCCGATCACAGAAAATCAAAAGGTAAGATGGAGTCACCAATTACGATCACATGGAAAATCCAATGTTAAGAAGCAATTCTCCAAATCCGATTACATAGAAAACTGAGAGTTAAGAGGCAATCACCAAACCTGATCACATTGAAAGTCAGGAGGTAAAAGTCGTACATAGATATGGCATAAAAAGTCACAAGTTGAGAGGTAGGCATTGCCATAGCTGATCCCATAGAATATCAGAGATAGTACATGTAGACAGCATACATGTATAAGGCTGATCCCATAGAATACCAGAGATAGTAGACAGTATACATGTATAAGGCTGATCCCATAGAATACCAGAGATAGTAGACAGTATACAATACATAGCTGATCCCATAGAATACCAGAGATAGTAGACAGCATACATGGCTGATCCCATAGAATACCAGAGATAGTAGACAGTATACATGGCTGATCCCATAGAATACCAGAGATGGCTGATCCCATTGAATACCAGAGATAGTAGACAGCATACATCACTGATCCCATAGAATACCAGAGATAGTAGACAGTATACAATACATAGCTGATCCCATAGAATACCAGAGATAGTAGACAGTATACATGGCTGATCCCATAGAATACCAGAGATGGCTGATCCCATTGAATACCAGAGATAGTAGACAGTATACACGGCTGATCCCATAGAATACCAGAGATAGTAGACAGTATACATGGCTGATCCCATAGAATACCAGAGATAGTAGACAGCATACATGGCTGATCTCATAGAATACCAGAGATAGTAGACAGTATATATGGCTGATCTTATAGAATACCAGAGATAGACAGTATACACGGCTGATCCCATAGAATACCAGAGATAGTAGACAGTATACATAGCTGATCCCATAGAATACCACAGATAGTAGACAGTATACACGGCTGATCCCATAGAATATCAGAGATAGTAGACAGTATACACGGCTGATCCCATAGAATACCAGAGATAGTAGACAGTATACACGGCTGATCCCATAGAATACCAGAGATAGTAGACAGTATACACGGCTGATCCCATAGAATACCAGAGATAGTAGACAGTATACATAGCTGATCCCATTGAATACCAGAGATAGTAGACAGTATGCATGGCTGATCCCATAGAATACCAGAGATAATAGACAGTATACATAGCTGATCCCATAGAATACCAGAGATAGTAGACAGTATGCATGGCTGATCCCATAGAATACCAGAGATAGTAGACAGCATACATGGCTGATCCCATAGAATACCAGAGATAGTAGACAGTATACATGGCTGATCCCATAGAATACCAGAGATGGCTGATCCCATTGAATACCAGAGATAGTAGACAGCATACATCACTGATCCCATAGAATACCAGAGATAGTAGACAGTATACAATACATAGCTGATCCCATAGAATACCAGAGATAGTAGACAGTATACATGGCTGATCCCATAGAATACCAGAGATGGCTGATCCCATTGAATACCAGAGATAGTAGACAGTATACACGGCTGATCCCATAGAATACCAGAGATAGTAGACAGTATACATGGCTGATCCCATAGAATACCAGAGATAGTAGACAGCATACATGGCTGATCTCATAGAATACCAGAGATAGTAGACAGTATATATGGCTGATCCCATAACCTAGAATACCAGAGATAGACAGTATACACGGCTGATCCCATAGAATACCAGAGATAGTAGACAGTATACATAGCTGATCCCATAGAATACCAGAGATAGTAGACAGTATACATAGCTGATCCCATAGAATACCAGAGATAGTAGACAGTATACATGGCTGATCCCATAGAATACCAGAGATAGTAGACAGCATACACGGCTGATCCCATAGAATATCAGAGATAGTAGACAGTATACACGGCTGATCCCATAGAATACCACAGATAGTAGACAGTATACACGGCTGATCCCATAGAATATCAGAGATAGTAGACAGTATACACGGCTGATCCCATAGAATACCAGAGATAGTAGACAGTATACATAGCTGATCCCATAGAATACCAGAGATAGTAGACAGTATGCATGGCTGATCCCATAGAATACCAGAGATAATAGACAGTATACATAGCTGATCCCATAGAATACCAGAGATAGTAGACAGTATGCATGGCTGATCCCATAGAATACCAGAGATAGTAGACAGCATACATGGCTGATCCCATAGAATACCAGAGATAGTAGACTGTATACATAGCTGATCCCATAGAATACCAGAGATAGTAGACAGTATACATGGCTGATCCCATAGAATACCAGAGATAGTAGACAGTATGCATGGCTGATCCCATAGAGTACCAGAGATGCCTGATCCCATTGAATACCAGAGATAGTAGACAGTATACACGGCTGATCCCATAGAATACCAGAGATAGTAGACAGTATACATGGCTGATCCCATAGAATACCAGAGATAGACAACATACATGGCTGATCCCATAGAATACCAGAGATAGTAGACTGTATACATAGCTGATCTCATAGAATACCAGAGATAGTAGACAATATGCATAGCTGATCCCATAGAATACCAGAGATAGTAGACAGTATATAAAGCTGATCCCATAGAATACCAGAGATAGTAGACAGTATACATAGCTGATCCCATAGAATACCAGAGATAGTAGACATTATACATGGCTGATCCCATAGAATACCAGAGATAGTACACAGCATACATGGCTGATCCCATAGAATACCAGAGATGGCTGATCCCATTGAATACCAGAGATAATAGACAGTATATATGGCTGATCCCATCCCATAGAATACCAGAGATAGTAGACAGTATGCATGGCTGATCCCATAGAATACCAGAGATAGTAGACAGTATGCATGGCTGATCCCATAGAGTACTAGAGATAGACAGTATACATGGCTGATCCCATAGAATACCAGAGATAGACAGTATACATGGCTGATCCCATAGAATACCAGAGATAGTAGACAGTATACATGGCTGATCCCATAGAATACCAGAGATAATAACAGTATATATGACTGATCCCATAGAGTACCAGAGATGGCTGATCCCATAGAATACCAGAGATAGTAGACAGTATACACGGCTGATCCCATAGAATACCAGAGATAGTAGACAGTATGCATGGCTGATCCCATAGAATACCAGAGATAGTATACATGTCCGATCCCATAGAATACCAAAGTATGCATGACCGATCTTTAAAAAAATCAAAAATAAGAAACACTTGTATCTATCAAAACCGATGACATAGAAAGTTAAAAATGAAAAAAAAAAGAAAAAAAAACCAATCAAGGACACAGTAAAGAAAGGGAAAAGGAATAGCAAGTCAAAAGGTGAAAGTCAGTCACAGCGAAAGTTAACAAAACCTGTCCTGGTCGACCACAAAGATCAGCCTGTTGTATTTAGTTTATAATTGGGTATTTGTTGTCTAATGCGTCACACTGTATATATTTAGTTTATATGTTTACATATTCCTGTAGTGTAATGGAGTCGCAAAGTTCGGATGTCATTACTTTTTGACGAAGTTTTGGTATTTAATATTTTCCTCTAACATGACACGGACATGCGTTGAGACGAGCATTGTTGGTTGACTATTCTGATTGAGGACTAGATAAAGTAGACTCCAGTAGTCAATGCTATACCAGTATTATTTACAGGGTTATGTTACATCCACGTAGATATTGTTACCGCTACATATAGACGTCAGTCGTCAGTTCCTTCACTGAAGCACGTTCCGTGGAATCTTACTCTACATACGCAAGACCAAATTGAACAGGGAGATTGGGTTTCCATTAGGCATATCTTAGACAACAACGTCATAATAATGAAATATTACATCTGATTGATATGGTCTATTTATTTCGGGATCGCGATTCTAGAGTTAAACAACGGATGCTGGCCATGTGATCTATGATCTAAATTCACCACTTCTTATAAAATACGCATCGGGAATTCCATTACAGATATTACTAGTAAAGCAATTTAAAGAATAAGTTTCTATTAAGAAGATACCTTTGCTATAAAGCGCATTGATCATTCGACGGATTGTTCGTTTAGATAACATTTGATGACTTGTCGTGCATTGTTCGGCTGTGACACATTCATAATACTATGAACATTGACGACTCAAATAGAGGTGGAAGCTATTGTTTGGGTGATAGTTATCTGATGAATCCAGTCAAGTCTTAAATCACGCGTACTAATTACGTTTTCAGTTTTGGGTAAATTATTAACGTGACTATTAAAATCTTCTTTTTTCTTCTTTCTAAGAGTTTGACATTAAATTTAAATAATCTTTTTTCATTATAGATGGAACTGGAAAAACTCTGATTGAAGTAATTATAAAGACGGACGAGGCGTCATCAGCATCGGTCCACATGTGAACCACACTGTCTTATAATACCGACAGGATACTGCTTGAGATCTAATACCAGCACGATACTACAGAAAAATTTAATACCGGCAGGATACTACAGGGAAAACTAATAACGACAGGATACTACAGGAAAAAGTAAAACCGGCAGGATACTACAGGAAAAAGTAAAACCGGCAGGATACTACGGGAAATCTAATACCGACAGGATACTACAGAAAAAAGTAATACCGGCAAGATACTGCTTGAGAACTAATACCAGCAGAATACTACAGGAAAAACTTATACCGACAGGATACTACAGAAAAAAGTAATACCAGCAGAATACTGCAAGATAACTTATACCTTATCCCGGCAAGATACTGCAGGAAAATTAATACCGGCAGGGCACTGCAAGAGACATTATACCAATAAAATACTGCAAGAGAAATATTTTCCAATACACACAAACAGCTAGTTTTGTGGAATATATCTGGACAGTGCGGAATATGGCAGTGACCTATGAAGGAATCATCTAAACTGTACATGTATAAATTCAGTATAGTATTGTATGTATTTATCTCGTATGTTGTGTAAATAGTGCTGTCAGTCGTTTGCTCAGTACATTATTTACAAATATATAAGCTCAAAAAATAATATACATGTAGTTTACGTGTTGATTAATAAAAATCAGTTTATTCAAACACTATTGTAACATGTATTACACAGCTTATTGCTTATATTAAGACGGACTGCAAGCATACTCCCAATAACTCGGAAAAAAAGAAAAGAAAAACAATTCTTATATCTATATACACATGTATAAAATTTTCCCATAATTTCAACCACTGGATGCCCCTTTTTGTAGATCGAAATCGTGATTCAAAGGGGTTGGGGTGGGGGAATGTTCAAATGATTATACAGTAACACAGCCGCCCGGCAGTCAGAAGTTGAGAAGTAGATCTGGATTCAACTCTGTTTTCTGATAACACGAGCGTTTTCACTTTCATTTTTGGCTTGATTCTGAAGAATTGCGTTATTTGTCAGGATTTTAAGAAAAAGAAAACGTGATCCCAGAATAACGATATGCACGTACGTCACGTGACAGCGACTGCAAACATTAGAAAATACAGTAAAATTGCTTTACGAACTTGCATATAAGTGAAATGCGTTCGATATATAAATCTGCGTACGTGTTGATTTCATACTGATCACTGGTTACATGTCGGTAAAACATTCTGATGTCAAGCTACCGAAAGTTTACCTCTATTAATTGCACAATTTTATATGAAATATTTATTCATATTGAGTCACAAGCATTATTACATCAGAAATATTGAATACCATCCATGAGAATTAAGTCTGCTATATTTGCGCATATATCACTCTTGAAACACAGGGGCGTAGCCAGAGTGCAAATGATGTGTACGCACAAGAAACGCAAAAAAAAAAACCTCGCAAAAACGCAAAAAAAAAAAAAAAAATCGTACGGGAGCCGAATCGACTATTCCATTTTAGTTTCTGTGTCCTTGTCGGATATCCAGGTACAACCCGCTTATCCGATCTACTCTTCCTGGATACTGTATTCAAAGTAATGCATGTATATTTATTTTACCTTTAAAGAGGTGTCTATGTTTGATGACTTCATGAGAAGCTTTTCTTTGGAAAATCGAAACTTTTGAACGTGTAAGATGTACAAACTGAATTCGAGCTCTTTATATACCCAGTAGGGAAGCCTGCAACATATGGTCATCTGAAAATATCATTGAGACACATGCGATGCTAAGTGAGCTGCCTTACGAAGATCGATTGAGACGCATGCAGTGCTCTGGGGACTGTCTTCTGATTATTGAACGCTGACAGAAACCTAAACGTAGCTTTGTGGGCTGTCTTCCGAAGATCAACCGAGACACATACGGTTCTCTGTGAATTGTCTTCCCAAGATCAAATGGTGTTTGTAGGATTATTTTTGAGACAATTATCTCAAGACATCAACGATGACCTTATAGTGTCAAGGTGACTGTAGAATCTCCTTTCAGCTTTCTTCTAGTGTCCAATTAGTTTTAATAAATGGGATTCCGCACAGTGGATTTCCGAAAAGGGGGCCCAAATGGGTTTTAGCAAAATTTCTCAGCCATTTTTGGTGCAGAATCTGGATTTTTATTAGTAAATATTTGACCAAAAGGGGCGGGCCCCCGCCCCCTCTAAATCCGCCACTGCCGCAGCCACACTAATCGGAAGAAAACAATCCCGTGTAATGTTCTATTGGTGTGTCTACCCAGAACAAGATTCTTATCTATTCAGATTATTTTGTAATCGTATTAAAGACGTGCATGCCATGTCTTTTATGTTTTATTTCAAACCTGATAACAAATATTAATGATATATTTTTAATTTACAAACCGGATACAACCTATCAAAGTACACTCTAGTGACATAAAAAGAAGTCTCATATCTATAGGAATGAAAAATGGACATGAACACAGAAAAAACCCATTATCTAACAAGGTAGATAACAGGATGGACCTTGGACACTGCTTCTATTTCAATAAAACAATATTCATTCATTAATTAATTTACATCAAATTAAACACATGTAAAAATATACCGGATTGAGCAACATGCTTTAAACTTTCCGTAAAAAGGCCAGTGACAACATGAAATGGCCGACAGTTTTAGTTATATATATATCACTGTTTAAACCGTTATAACGGAACCCAACTTGGTAGAATGTAGTTAAAGTAAAACAAAATAGAGAAATATTTTTTCTGTTTCGCACAATATAAATGTAAGAGGTGTTCAAGGATTTCATGTTAGTCTCCTACCGGCTTACTGAAGAGAACTTTAAGTTTCCTTTTCGTTAGTATGTCCGTACATCTGTCAGTAAGCTGCTCCGCTCCGAAATAAAACCCGCTGTGGGTGGATTTCTATCAAACTTTGCACAAATGCTTCTTACGACCCAATGTATGTCATGGCCATTGACAAAGTTCGTATGTCTTATTTAAAGGTCACTAGCTAACCGTTGCCAATTTTCTATTCCGTTTTAATCAAACTTTGCATAAATGCTCCTTACGACCCTAAGGTGTGTCGTGACCTTGACCCTCAGTCATACCTCATATTTCAAGGTTACCAGCGAAATATATTCCATGCTTGTAAAATATCATTTTACAGTACTTTTGTTTGCACTTTATGATCACGATTCAGTATTAAATGAAAGGACTATATTACAACCGTAGATTATAAGAATTTTGCTGAAAAGAAATGATATTGCAGTGACACATCCTTCGGGCCATGGGCTGCTGATATAAAGTATTTATATATTTATTTCGACAGTAATATACATGTTCTCTTTACAGCTGATAATTCGTGTATTATAAGTTTTGACGAGAAACTTATATTATTAACGTGATGCATATATAAATAAATGATATCAGTGGCCTGTGTAAGTTTTATTAACATCTGCTTAGTTAATAAAGATTTCATATGTGACATGCGCACTTTACTTTTTAAAACCTCTTAAATGATACAATAGTCAATAATCATGTCAACTTAACCGGGACCTTTATGCAAGCTTCGATAAGTTTCTCATCTGTCAGAGTGTTGGTATGGAAAAGTTTTGTTTTAGCGATATTCTCAGATTTTTTTTAAGTAATCGAAGATATCACAAAATTCGCAATTTTGTAAGAGATGGTTTATATAGTTGAGGTGTAATCATACAAGATAGTAGATAGTTACACACCATTACCTTCAATTTATAACACAATTTCCATGTGACAATTTTAACGGGGTCAGTAAAGTGTGTTACATTCTCATTATAAAGGATGTCGTAGAATTGTCAATTTGCAACCTTGATGTTACAGCAGCTTCATTTCTATCTGTTCTGATTGCTCATTTAAGCTGTACATGTATTTGACTTGATATTTATGCTCTGTTTATAACACATTGACTTTCGTATTTCGGTATGTTTGACACAAATAATATGTGCGTTTGCTGCCTATACATTAAACATGAATTTCTTCTTACGTTTTATTTGTTGTTTCTTTTATTACGCCCGTTTTCAGACAGAGGTGTAATATAATGGCGTTTTCCATCCGGCGTCTGTCCACTATTGTTTGTCCGGGCCATAACTTTTACCACTTGCATGAATTTGAATAATATTTCACAGAATTGTTGTCCAAGGCCCAAGGGTGTGTCATGAAAATGAACCAAGGACAAGGTCACAAAATCGTTAGGGACAACACATCTAAAACAGTAGAGTATCGATGAAACAAATATTTCTATTTGATACTACGCTTCGTGTGAAAAGTCTATGACATCTCGTCTTGAGAAACTTGTTGATCCTTGTTCTCTATATGGAAGGGATAATTTATAAATTTTTAATGTGTGTCCTTTGATTGTGTTACTATTACGGTGAGTGGGAAGGTGGCGCCCGTAAACCGGTTAACTACACCAATTGAGTGACGTTTGTTACTTTAATTGACCGTCTTAAGTCGGTATCGTAGCTGCAGTACAATCGAATATTTTTATGTCATTTTCTGTGTTTTACTATGATCATGTTCATGTGCATGCATTTGGTGATTTGTGTAATACAACTTGGTCGGATGTCTTCTGTTTTCTCTTTTATTGTCTCCCGCTTTTCGGTAGGAGTTGGAGGGGACGCATTAAAACTCGTTACAAACTCCGTTACAAAAATTTTAACTTTTGAACCGCAAGCTATAGAGTTTTCACATTTTAAAAACAGATTACACACAACCAACGCTTTCATTTTGGATCTTGACTTAGATATTTCACATACTTTTCAAACATTAACCTTGCAAACAGGGGACCTCGATTTTCTGAATTTGTTTGTTTTAGTTAAATTTAAAATCCATATAGTAGCGTAACTACCTTTAAAATGTCAATCCATATCAGTCAGTCTGTCCATCAATATGAAAGTAAAAAAAAACATCACCGTTAAATGGTAGCGAAAACTCGATCATATTTTAAAGATAATATTACCTACTTTAGAATTAAAAAAACCCAATAATAATAATAATTAAAAACCATCAAGCCAACCGACTCTCAGGACCTCCAGTCCTTTGATTTAGATATTATTTTTACATACATTGTCTTGTTTGTTCCGTGAAGAGAAAATTCTTAAAGTGCATTAGAACCTTTTCTCGATTTCAACAAGGTATAGATTTGTAATTACTGAATGATGGTCATATAAACCACTTCCTGTCCAACTATTTGCCGCACGCTTTCCACACTGAGTCTATTTACCACTCCATATTATGGCCCCTATAGTGAGAACCATCAATAAATCTATATACCTTCACCAGCTAATATCTGCTTTGTCAATAGTTTTAAAACACTGGTTGCAATTGTCATCGATTTTGATTGGGAAAGGTGAAAACGACGACATTTCAAGCCATGAAAAGATTAGTTGCTTTGAGCCTAAGTGGAAATGATTTTCCTTGTCTTATCTGTCCGGGTCCAGTATTCATGTACATGTTACATGAGCAATATATATTGTGTGGGATGAATTCATTGACTAAACGTCTCCTATGAAGCCGTAAATAAAGTTTTTAATTTAGACGTATCTTTAACTAGATCCGTGAGCAATGGCTCGTGTCATTTAAGCAGGGGATATTTAAATTGATTCCTACATATACTTGTCCAAGACATGGTCCTAAGTCGATTATGAGCAGTAGATGTTTTACCTCTCATACCAATCGGGATTTAAAATGCATTGTAATACGGGAACTTAAGTAAAACTAGATGCTTGACTATTAGGATCAGAGGATTTTTTATGATTTGGATTTACAAATGACATCGCAAAAGAGACGATATAGCTCAAATGACAAGTGAGACACGTGTGATTGACGTAAGACAGTTACATCAGTGAAAGAGAACTGACGTCATGGGAAACAAACCGAGCATTCCGGTAGTCAGGCTTCCAAGACATTATGTTGCCATAGTAACGGGTGCAAATAGTGGTGAGTAGTATCGTATGCTCCAGATTTACTTCTATCTACTGTCACCAGAGAACGAAACTTTTCTTGCTTCTATAAATGATTTGCACTTCAGTGTATACAGAGTTGACAGTATTGATTGAATGCTGATAGAATACAGAGGCCGTATAAATAATCTTTGTTGTCATTATATTTTATATATTTTTTGTTTTGTTTACGTTATCCTTTATCCCTATACACCTTTCCATAACGAATATAATGACTTAAGACACACACAGTATATGTATGTTTAAACAGGTACCTAAAATTCTGGATCCCTGAATGCACACGTATTTTTACGGCTATCATTCTATATACACACGTGTTAAGATTGTTTTAGAAGAGTAACGCTCTGACACGACGGCAAAGTGATTTTGTAACGCTCTGACACGACGGCAAAGTGATTTTGTAAAGCTCCGACACGACGGCAAAGTGATTCTGTAACGCTCCGACGGCAAAGTGATTCTGTAACGCTCCGACACGACGGCAAAGTGATTTTGTAACGAGTCCTTTCCTTACAGGAGGTTTACATTCTGATGGGCGTTGTATTTTTGTGGATTTGGTGTTCCTGTGCGTGTCTACCACATGATAGATTTTGTGTATACAGTTAATGTGTCCGATACGTGACTCATGTGCTTTCTACTCTATATATGTCATCTTTGTTTTGGTATATTCACATAGATAAATTGCTCTTTACATTAAATGGTGTTAACAAGTAATAGTTAACTGGTATCCTTAACTAGAATTACTTTATATTTAGAATTTAAACGCCTTAATTGCCAGGGTCCAGGACAAATATTACTTTACGTTTGTTGAGGCGTGACGACCGGTAGACAAACAAGCATTCGATACTTGGTGGAAGAATCTGTATGTACTATTCTTTTAACCAATAAAATGGTTACAATAATAAACCAAAAATACAACAAGTAGATGGCATGGAGTTTCGCAACCTGTTGTCTATAGAGCTTTTGTGTACATTTACCCCCATAGAAGGGAGGCCATAGAATCTGGCGATAAAGCCATAACGAATACAGGTTATTTAAATCCTTTTGTATAGGTGTTTAGATCATACATGTTGTTTCTTCTCATTCTAAAATTTGACGCTCTTGAAAGTTTGAATAAATAGAACCATCATTTATAAGAAGTGATATACAAATTAAAAGCGCATGATTTTTAAAATGTCTAATAACAAATAAGGTATCAATGTCTTCCCGATCACATTCCTTGCACTTATTGTGGTCTGGTCCCAATAGTTTATTATTATTCCAGTGTTTATTGAAGACTGCTCCCGATAGGTTATCATTATTCCAGTGTTTATTGAGGACTACTCCAGATAGGTTATCATTATTCCAGTGTTTATTGAGGTCTGGTCCCGATGGGTTATCATTATTCCAGTGTTTATTGAGGACTACTCCCGATAGGTTATCATTATTCCAGTGTTTATTGAGGACTACTCCCGATAGGTTATCATTATTCCAGTGTTTATTGAGGGCTACTCCCGATAGGTATCATTATTCCAGTGTTTATTGAGAACTACTCCCGATAGATTATCATTATTCCATTGTTTATTCAGGACTGCTACTGAGAGGTTATCATTATTCCATTGTTTATTGAGGACTTCTTCTGACACGGTATCATTATTCAATTGTTTATTGAGGACTGCTACCGATAGGTTATCATTATTCCAGTGTTTATTGAGGACTACTTACGATAGGTTATCATTATTTCAGTGTTTCTTGAGGACTGCTCCCGATAGGTTATCATTATTCCAGTGTTTACTGAGGACTGCTACTGATCAGTCATCATTATTCCAGTGTTAATTGAGGACTGCTGCTGATAGGTTATCATTATTCCAGTGTTTATTGAGGACTACTTCTGATATGTTATCATTATTCCAGTGTTTATTGAGGACTGGTCCCGATAGGTTATCATTATTCCATTGTTTGTTGAGGACTGGTCCCGATAGGTTATCATTATTCCAGTGTTTATTGAGGACTACTCCAGATACGGTATCATTATTCAATTGTTTATTGAGGACTGCTACCGATAGGTTATCATTATTCCAGTGTTTATTGAGGACTGGTCCCGATAGGTTATCATTATTCCAGTGTTTATTGAGGACTGGCCCCGATAGGTTATCATTATTACAGTGTTTATTGAGGACTACTCCAGATAGGTATCATAATTGCAGTGTTTACTGAGGACTACCCCCGATAGGTTATCATTATTCCATTGTTTGTTGAGGACTGGTCCCGATAGGTTATCATTATTCCAGTGTTTATTGAGGACTACTCCAGATATGTATCATAATTGCAGTGTTTACTGAGGACTACCCCCGATAGGTTATCATTATTCCAGTGTTTATTGAGGACTGCCCCCGATAGGTTATCATTATTACAGTGTTTATTGAGGACTACTCCAGATAGGTATCATAATTGCAGTGTTTACTGAGGACTACCCCCGATAGGTTATCATTATTCCATTGTTTGTTGAGGACTGGTCCTGATAGGTTATCATTATTCCAGTGTTTATTGAGGACTACTCCAGATATATATCATAATTGCAGTGTTTACTGAGGACTACCCCCGATAGGTTATCATTATTCCAGTGTTTGTTGAGGACTGGTCCCGATAGGTTATCATTATTCCAGTGTTTATTGAGGACTGGTCCTGATAGGGTATTATTATTCCAGTGTTTATTGAGGACTGGCCCCGATAGGTTATCATTATTACAGTGTTTATTGAGGACTACTCCAGATAGGTATCATAATTGCAGTGTTTACTGAGGACTACCCCCGATAGGTTATCATTATTCCATTGTTTGTTGAGGACTGGTCCTGATAGGTTATCATTATTCCAGTGTTTATTGAGGACTACTCCAGATATATATCATAATTGCAGTGTTTACTGAGGACTACCCCCGATAGGTTATCATTATTCCAGTGTTTGTTGAGGACTGGTCCCGATAGGTTATCATTATTCCAGTGTTTATTGAGGACTACTCCCGATAGGTTATCATTATTCCAGTGTTTAAAGAGGTCTGGTCCCGATGGGATATCATTATTCCAGTGTTTATTGAGGACTACTCACGATAGGTTATCATTATTCCAGTGTTTATTGAGGACTACTCCCGATAGGTTATCATTATTCCAGTGTTCATTGAGGGCTACTCCCGATAGGTATCATTATTCCAGTGTTTATTGAGAACTACTCCCGATAGATTATCATTATTCCATTGTTTATTCAGGACTGCTACTGAGAGGTTATCATTATTCCATTGTTTATTGAGGACTTCTTCTGATACGGTATCATTATTCAATTGTTTATTGAGGACTGCTACTGAGAGGTTATTGTTATTCCAGTGTTTATTGAGGACTTCTCCCGATAGGTTATCATTATTTCAGTGTTTCTTGAGGACTGGTCCCGATAGGTTATCATTATTCCAGTGTTTACTGAGGACTGCTACTGATAGGTTATCATTATTCCAGTGTTTATTGAGGACTGGTCCTGATAGGGTATCATTATTCCAGTGTTTATTGAGGACTGGTCCCGATAGGTTATCATTATTCCAGTGTTTATTGAGGACTGGTCCCGATAGGTTATCATTATTCCAGTGTTTATTGAGGACTACTCTAGATAGGTATCATAATTGCAGTGTTTACTGAGGACTACCCCCGATAGGTTATCATTATTCCAGTGTTTGTTGAGGACTGGTCCCGATAGGTTATCATTATTCCAGTGTTTATTGAGGACTGCTCCTGATAGGGTATCATTATTCCAGTGTTTATTGAGGACTGCTTCCGATAGGTTATCATTATTCCAGTGTTATTGAGGACTACTCCCGATAGGTATCATTATTCCAGTGTTTATTGAGGACTACTCCCAATAGATTATCATTATTCCAGTGTTTATTGAGGACTACTCCTGATAGGTTATCATTATTCCAGTGTATATTGAGGTCTGGTCCCGATAGTTTATCATTATTCCAGTGTTTATTGAGGACTGCTACCGATAGGTTATCATTATTCCAGTGTTTACTGAGAACTACTCCCGATAGGTTATCATTATTCCAGTGTTTATTGAGGACTACTTCCGGTAGATTATCATTATTCCAGTGTTTGAGGTATCAGTGCAAAATAACATGCATTTAGCTGTGTATTGGAAGTACATACAATTATCACCCTATATACCCGCAGTATAGACACGTGACTCTGAGTAAGAGGCCTGGTGACAACATTAGACCGTCTGACTCTGTTAGTGTCAACATTAGACCGTTGGATTCAGTTTGTTTCTGTCAACATGAGACCGTTTGACTCTGTTAGTGTCAACATTAGACCGTCTGACTCTGTTAGTATCAACATTACACCGTCTGACTCTGTTAGTGTCAACATTAGACCGTCTGACTCTGTCAGTGTAAATATTAGACCGTCTGACTCTGTTAGTGTCAACTTTAGAGCATTTGACTCTGTTAGTGTCAACATCAGACCCTCTGTCTCTGTTAGTGTCAATATTAGACTGTCTGATTCTGTTAGTGTCAACATTAGACCGTCTGACTCTGTTAGTGTCAACATTAGACCGTCTGACTCTGTTAGTGTCAACATTAGAGCATTTGACTCTGTTAGTGTCAACATCAGACCCTCTGTCTCTGTTAGTGTCAATATTAGACTGT
Organism: Pteria penguin; assembly: GCA_035048485.1. Taxonomy (NCBI): domain Eukaryota; kingdom Metazoa; phylum Mollusca; class Bivalvia; order Pterioida; family Pteriidae; genus Pteria; species Pteria penguin. The sequence goes on from CM068581.1 coordinate 5,083,694, forward strand.
CTGACTCTGTTAGTGTCAACATTAGACCGTCTGATTCTGTTAGTGTCAACATAAGACCGTCTGACTCTGTTAGTGTCAACATTTGATCGTCATCACTCTGATAGTGTCAACATTAGCCCGTCTGATTCTGTTAACGTCAACATTAGACCGCCTGATTCAGTTTGTTAGTGTCAACATTAGACCGTCTGATTCTGTTAGTGTCAACATTAGACCGTCTGATTCTGTTAAAGTAAATATTACACCGTCTGACTCTGTTAGTGTCAACATAAGACCGTCTGACTCAGTTTGTTAGTATTAACATTACACCGTCAGACTCTGTTAGTGTTAACATTAGACTGTCTGACTCAGTTTGTTAGTGTCAACATTAGACCGTCTGACTATGTTAGTGTCAATATTAGACTGTCTGACTCTGTTAGTGTCAATATTAGACCGTCTGGCTCTGTTAGTGTCAACATTAGACCTTCTGACTCTGTTAGTGTCAATATTAGACCGTTTGGCTCAGTTTGTTAGCATCAACACTAGACCGTCTGACTCTGTTAGTGTCAACATTAGACGGTTTGATTCTGTTAGTGTCAATATTAGACCGTTTGATTCTGTTAGTGTCAACATTAGACCGTCTGATTCTGTTAGTGTCAACATTAGACCGTCTGACTTGGAATACGACAACATTTTCTCTGTAAATAGTATGTCAGACATACTGCTCACAGAGAAACTTTGAACTCATTCTTAGAATTAGGACACACGCTGTTATAGGTCTAAAGTCTCACACTTAGACTTAAGTTTCTTTGTGAATAGGCCTACTGATTGTTAGTGTCAACATTGGGCAGTCTATCTAAGTTTGCGAGTGTCAACATTGGTTTAGATTGCTAGTGTCAACAGTGAACGTGTAGCTTATTTTGCTAGTGTCAACGTCGGGCTGTTTAGATAATTTTGCTAGTGTCAACATTGGATCGTCTACCACACTAGCTTAAATTGCTAGTATCATAGCTGGGCCGGGTATAATTTATTTTAGTAGACTTAGTTTCGCTTTGCTTTGGTGTGCTAGCGCTGCTCAAGGTCGATTTAGTTAGGTAATCATTTTTCGCTTGCTTTTGCTTTAGTTAAGGGTAATAATATTTCGGATTGATTAACCTTCTGTCGTCTTATTTACCTACATGTAGTATTCTAGTTATTTCTATAGTTTCCACTCCGGTTCCGACAGGGAAGCACGAAGTTATTATTCTCTTAAACGTCTTGTTTAATCGAGTATCTAGAGCACTTTCAAATCCCAAAGTATGCATATGTTTGATAAAATCTTGTTCACATAGTATAAAACAGTGAAGCATTATCTAAATTTGGGTATTTAGGATTCGAACCTGCACCGTACACCAATTAACGAATTATCACTACATCAATTCTGCCTCTGCTTCTCCAACAGAGGGTAACATTGCATTATTTGATGTGTTAATAAACCCTTTACCAATCACTTAATACCTTTCATTAGATATTCACGTGTTCTCGGTATTCTTTCATTGTGTCCTTTCACAATACTGTTCACAGATACCACACCGAGTTCATGTAATGAAAATTCAGAATTACTATTCTCTCAATCTTTCACAGGAAAGGTTGCGTATAATTGGCCCTTTTAAATATTTATTGATATTTTATTATTCCTTATTATGTTCCCTGGAGAACACAGTTTATAACTGTAGATAAAACTTTCAGACTTTATACGTATTTTAGGGATTGGTTATGAGACTTCCAAGTTTATCGCCATGATGGGTGCCCATGTCATACTGGCTTGTCGAGATGAACTCAAAGCTAAAGAGGTAAATTTAATATAAACATGTATATTTACATTTAATACTAAAAGGTGAACAAATGAAAATACTTTTTATATCATGAACTTCTTGTGTTTTTATACAAATCAAACTGGTCCTCTATGTATATGTTGAGTGTTTCCAAGTCAAGCTTAGGAGTTATTGATAATGTATGCAGTAATTTATCTTTATCATACGAAATCAGTACGTAACGTCTCAGTACAACGAACGTCTCAATATATCAGTACGTGATGTCTCAGTACTACGCAACGTCTCAGTACATCACTACGTGACGTCTCAGTACCACATGATGTATCAGTACATCACTACGTGATATCTCAGTACTACGTGACGTCTCAGTACTTCACTACATGACTTCTCAGTACTACATGATGTAACAGTACATCACTACGTGAGGTCTCAGTACTACGTGACGTCTCAGTACATCATTATGTAATGTCTCAGTACATCACTACGTGACATCTCAGTACTACGCGACTTCTCAGTACATCACTACGTGACATTTCAGTACTACGTGATGTCTCACTACGTCACTACGTGACATCTCAGTACTACGTGACGTCTCAGTACTACGTGACGTCTCAGTATGTCACTTCGAGATGTCTCAGTACATCACTTCCCCAGGTATCAGTACATCACTACGTGATGTCTCAGTACTACGCAGAGTCTCAGTATATCACTACATGACGTACTTATTACGTTATAAACGTGTAGTTATTCTAGATGTGTTGGTATTTGAACATTTTAGGCAATGAAGAAAATGGATGAAGAATTTCAGATAGAGAAAGAAGCAGGCGCTCAGAACATCATCAGTGACGATCATCTGAGCTTGGAGTTCATGAAGCTTGATTTATCCTCATTAAAGTCCACTAAGTCTTTTATAGAGGCATTTATGGCGTCTGGTCGTAAACTACATCTTTTGATCTGTAATGCCGGCACTCATTCCCACCACAAAGGTAAGACAAAGTCAAGATTACGAGCTGAAGGGATATAACATACTGACGGAAACCAACGGGGTGAACATAATGACAATAGATTCTCCTAACTATGTGATACTAGTTTAATTCTGCTTCACTTCTCTGATAACTTCAGTAACAGATTTGGGGCTATCGGTGAGTATCTCCAGTATAATTAGCGTTCCCGATGAGTGCTATCGGTGAGTAATCCCAGTATAATTGGTGCTACCTGTGAGTATCTCCAGTATAACTGGTGCTACCGGTGAGTATCTCCAGTATAATTGGGGTTACCTTTGAGTATCTCCAGTATAATCGGTGCTACCGGTGAGTATCTCCAATATGAGTGGTGCTACCGGTGAGTATCTCCAGTATGAGTGGTGCTACCGGTGAGTATCTCCAGTATAATCGGTTCTACCGGTGAGTAACTCCAGTATAATTGGTGCTACCGGTGAGTATCGCCAGTATGATTGGTGCTACTGGTGAATATCACCAGTATAATTGGTGCTACCTGTGAGTATCTCCAGTATAATCGGTGCTACCGGTGAGTGTCTCCAGTATAATTGGTGCTACCGGTGAGTATCGCCAGTATGATTGGTGCTACTGGTGAATATCACCAGTATAATTGGTGCTACCTGTGAGTATCTCCAGTATAATTGGTGCTACCGGTGAGTGTCTCCAGTATAATTGGTGCTACCGGTGAGTATCTCCAGTATAATTGGTGCTACCGGTGAGTATCTCCAGTATAATTGGTGTACCGGTAATTACAACAAGTATTATTGGTGCTACTGGTATTTATTTCCAACATAATTGGTGTTACTGGTATTTATTTCCAGTATAATTGGTGCTACCGGTGAGTATCTCCGGTATAATTGGTGCTACCGGTGAGTATCTCCAGTATGATTGGTGCTACCGGTGAGTATCTCCAGTATGATTGGTGCTACCGGTGATCACTCCAGTTTAATTGGTGCTGCCGGTGATTGTCTCCAGTATAATTGGGGTTACCGTTGAGTATCTCCAGTATAGTTGGTGCTACCGGTGAGTATCTCCAGTATAGTTGGTGCTACCGGTGTCATACTAATCTAGACTGTGAGCATATTTTAGCTTTAGTTAAGCATCGATTAACAGATATTTGTTATCAGTCTATCATGTCAGAAATAAATACATCATCAAAATGTCATATATATAAACACTTAGTTGACCATGTTTCTTTGCAGTCGTATTTGTCAAAACCAATCTATAATCAATACAAGAAGCTTATATGTAAACTCCGTCTTTCATCTCATTGTTTGTGTATCGAAACTGGTCGTTATAAAAATGTACCTTTAGAAAGACGTATATGTCCTCTATGTAAATTGGACATAGAAGATGAATTTCATTTTATGTTAAAATGTCCCGCTTATTATAACTTAAGAATTAAATTTTTGAAACCTTACTATTTTCGAAAACCCTCCGTCTTTAAATTAGTTCAGTTATTAAGCTCTGAAAATGTGACAGAATTGTGCAATATTGGAAAATACATCAAACAAGCTTTTAATGTAAGACAAAATGTATAACTCTGTTTTGTATTTGATTATGTAATTTGTAACTTATATTTGTTATTGTGTAAACCATTCATATACTTGACCTTGTTATATATTATTTATGTATACTTGTCAATTGTATATCTATAAGCAGTATTGCTTTTGATAATAAACTATATATATATATATACCGGTGATTATCCCCAGTATAATTGGTGCTACCGATGATTATCACCAGTATGATTGGGGTTACCGGTGAGTAGCTCCAGTATAATTAGGACTAACGGTACTTCCAGTATAATATTGTGGGATGCTTTTTCTCTCAGCCTATAATAGTTAAGACGGAAAAAGGAAAGTTGTCTTGATAAATATAACCTCATGCACATAGAGCTGGTAAAATTATGACTTTCTTTTCCTTTGTTTATATTCTGCTCACAGAAATGAAGGCAAAGTCAGATATAACATTTCTATTTTTTATTGTCTTAATATTATATGGTGGCATACTCGTATGCATTTGTTAATTCTATTTCTATTTGCAGTCATTACAGAAGATAATTTTGAACTAACGTATCAAGTAAGTCCATGCTTATAGATATCATACGTCATTAAGATTTTGTGTGTTTCTTCTTGCTTAATGTAAAAAACACAGTGAATTATATGACAATGGCACGCTTGGCGAACCACGATGGTCAGCGATGGCCCATGAATATCGCAAGTGAGACTAAATGCTAAGAAGTAAAAGTGAAGCAATGTGCTCGGTAAAAGTAAATGTGAGGTCACGTGTTCCAGATAAGTAAGCATCAAATGCCCGTTAACTACACTATTGACACCTTGACTTGGGCCGACAGTAGGAATTCAATATCCACATACCTCAGTCCATTAACTGTTGTTCTCTTAGATGGTAACTTGGTAAGACAGAAATAAACCAGTGTAGTTCAGGGGAAGAGTGTTCGGCTTGTGACCCAGAGGTCCAGGGTTCCACTCCCGCCATGGACACGTACACCGGTGTCATGTCTTTCGGATGAGACGGTAAAAATCGAGGTCTAGTGTCACGGTCGACATGGCATGTAAAAGATCCCTCACTGTTTCGGTTGGGTTCGTTACAAAGGTATAAATTCTTAAGCAGTGAATCAGACAGATACCGTCACCGTATACGTGAAATAAACGTGGAATGACGTAAAAAAAAATCAAATTAGTCACAATGAAATTTCTCTATAAATAAACTACATGATAGCATCTTCTCGTCTCTAACTCAGGAAGAGACAAGCGAGTTTCTGATTAACTTCGTCATGCCACATGTGTGAAGCCCGTGCCTCAATGGTTAGTTTCTTCCTCATGCCACATGTTAATGCCCGTGACTTAATGGTTAGATTCTTCCTCATGCCACATGTTGAAGCCCGTGACTCAATGGTTAGTTTCTTCCTCATGCCACATGTTGAAGCCCGTGACTCAATGGTTAGTTTCTTCCTCATGCCACATGTGTGAAGCCCGTGACTCAATGGTTAACTTTGTTCTCATGCCACATGTGTAAAGCCCGTGACTCAATGGTTAGTTTCTTCCTCATGCCACATGCGTGAAGCCCGTGACTTAATGGTTAGTTTCTTCCTCATGCCACATGTGTGAAGCCCGTGACTCAATGGTTAGTTTCTTCCTCATGCCACATGTTGAAGCCCGTGACTCAATGGTTAGTTTCTTCCTCATGCCACATGTTGATGCCCGTGACTTAATGGTTAGTTTCTTCCTCATGCCACATGTTGAAGCCCGTGACTCAATGGTTAGTTTCTTCCTCATGCCACATGTTGAAGCCCGTGACTCAATGGTTAGTTTCTTCCTCATGCCACATGTGTGAAGCCCGTGACTCAATGGTTAACTTTGTTCTCATGCCACATGTGTAAAGCCCGTGACTCAATGGTTAGTTTCTTCCTCATGCCACATGCGTGAAGCCCGTGGCTTAATGGTTAGTTTCTTCCTCATGCCACATGTGTGAAGCCCGTGACTCAGTGGTCAGTTTCTTTCTCGTGCAACATGCGTGGACCGCATGATTCAGGTATTAGTTTCTTCCCTAGCCGCAAGTCGTGGTCTTATATGAATGATATTGCCACAGTTCCTTACGTTGCATAAACTTGCAATTTTGATAAACGGAATGGCCGGCACGACTTTACGCATTTCGGCATCAAATGGAATAAATATCTAACATATATAAACATTAAGCAAGCGATCGGTTATACTTAGATCCCCGATCTGTCATCTGAAGGCTCCAAACCCAAATGCGTAGAATCGTGCCGGCCATTCCGTTTATCAAAATTGCAAGTTTACTCAACGGAAGGAATTGGTACCCTATCATTCATACAGGGCCACGACTTGCGGCCATTTCTTCCCCACACGCGTGGATTCACTGGTTAGTTTTTCCCAACATGTTAGCGTTCCGAGACTCAGTGGTACACTTCCAGCTCATGAAACATGTGTAGAACGCGTGACTCAGTGGTTAGTTTCTTCCTCATGCCACATGTTGAAGCCCGTGACTCAATAGTTAGTCTCTTTCTCATGCCACATGTTGAAGCCCGTGACTCAATTGCTAGTTTCTTCCTCATGCCACATGTTGAAGCCCGTGACTCAATGGTTAGTATTTTCCTCATCTCACATGTGTTAAGTGCGTGGCTCAATAATGAATTTCTTCCTCATGTCACAATTTTGAAGCCCGTGACTCAGTGGTTAGTTTCTTCCTCATGTCACATGTGTAAGGCCCGTGACTCAATGGTTATTTTTGTCCTCATCTCACATAGTTTGTTTCTTCCTCTTGTCACATGTGTTAAGCCGGTGTTCAATGGTTAGTTTCTGCCTTATGCCACATGTGTGAAGTGCGTGGCTCAGTAATGAATTTCTTCCTCATTTTGAAGCCTGTGACTCAATGATTAGTTTCTTCCTCATGCCACATGTGTGAAGCCCTTGACTTAATGGTTAGTTTCTTCTTCATGCCACATGTGTGAAGCTCGTGACTTAATGGTTAGTTTCTTCCTCATGCCACATGTGGAAGCCCGTGACTTAATGGTTAGTTTCTTCTTCATGCCACATGTTGAAGCCCGTGACTCAATGGTTAGTTTCTTCCTCATGCCACATGTTGAAGCCCGTGACTTAATGGTTAGTTTCTTCCTCATGCCACATGTGTGAAGCCTGTGACTCAATGGTTAGTTTCTTCCTCATGCCACATGTTGAAGCCCGTGACTAAATGGTTAATTTCTTCCTCATGCCACATGATGAAGCCCGTGACTCAATGGTTAGTTTCTTCCTCATGTCACATGTGTGAAGCCCGTGACTCAATGGTTAGTTTCTTCCTCATGCCACATGTGTGAAGCCCGTGACTTAATGGTTAGTTTCTTCCTCATGCCACATGTTGAAGCCCGTAACTCAATGGTTAGTTTCTTCTTCATGCAACATGCTGAAGCCCGTGACTCAATGGTTAGTTTCTTCCTCATGCCACATGTGTGAAGCCCGTAACTCAATGGTTAGTTTCTTCTTCATGCAACATGCTGAAGCCCGTGACTCAATGGTTAGTTTCTTCCTCATGTCACATGTGGAAGCCCGTGACTCAATGGTTAGTTTCTTCCTCATGCCACATGTGTGAAGCCCGTGGCTTAATGGTTAGTTTCTTCCTCATGCCACATGTGGAAGCCCGTGACTTAATGGTTAGTTTCTTCCTCATGCTACATGTGGAAGCCCGTGACTTAATGGTTAGTTTCTTCCTCATGCCACATGTTGAAGCCCGTAACTCAATGGTTAGTTTCTTCTTCATGCAACATGCTGAAGCGCGTGACTCAATGGTTAGTTTCTTCCTCATGCCACATGTGTGAAGCCCGTAACTCAATGGTTAGTTTCTTCTTCATGCAACATGCTGAAGCCCGTGACTCAATGGTTAGTTTCTTCCTCATGTCACATGTGGAAGCCCGTGACTCAATGGTTAGTTTCTTCCTCATGCCACATGTGTGAAGCCCGTGGCTTAATGGTTAGTTTCTTCCTCATGCCACATGTGGAAGCCCGTGACTTAATGGTTAGTTTCTTCCTCATGCCACATGTTGAAGCCCGTGACTCAATGGTTAGTTTCTTCCTCATGCCACATGTGTGAAGCCAGTAACTCAATGGTTAGTTTCTTCCTCATGCAACATGCTGAAGCCCGTGGCTCAATGGTTAGTTTCTTCCTCATGCCACATGTGTGAAGCCCGTGACTTAATGGTTAGTTTCTTCCTCATGCCACATGTTGAAGCCCGTGACTCAATGGTTAGTTTCTTCCTCATGCCACATGTTGAAGCCCGTGACTTAATGGTTAGTGTCTACCTCATGCCACATGTGTGAAGCCCGTAACTCAATGGTTAGTTTCTTCCTCATGCAACATGCTGAAGCCCGTGACTCAATGGTTAGTTATTCCTCATTCACATGTTGAAGCCCGTGACTCAGATGTGAGTTTCTTCCTTATGTCACATGTGTGAGTTGCATGAATCAATGAATAGTTTCTTCTCTACATGAGAGGATCGTGTGACTCCATGGTTAGTTTCTGCCTCGCAATTTGTAAAGCTCGTGATTTAGTAGTTATTGTCTTCCCCAACATGTATAAAATGCGTCACTTACTGTTAAGTTTCTTTCCCACTCCATGGGATGCGTCACTCACTGGTTAATTTTCCCCACCATATGGAATGCGTCATTAAATAGTTTTTTCCCTGACATGTATGGAGCGCGTGACTCATAGCTAGTTTCTTCCTCACCATGTATATTTTACTAACATTTCTCATTTCCTCTTGCCTTGACAGGTAATTTTTCTCAGTCATTTTTCTCTTGCCTTCACAGGTGCATTACCTCAGTCATTTTCGCTTGTCTTGACAAGTGAATTACCTCAGTCATTTTCCTCTTGTCATGACAGGTGAATCACCTCAGTCATTTTCCCTTTGTCTTGACAGGTAAATTACCTCCGTCATTTTCCTCTCGTCTTGACATGTGAATTACCTCAGTCATTTTCTCTTGCCTTGACAGGTGAATTACTTCAGTCATTTTCGCTTGTCTTGACAGGTGAACTACCTCTGTCATTTTCCTCTTGTCTTGACAGGTGAATTACCTCAATCATTTTCTCTTGTCTTGACAGGTGAATTGCCTCAGTCATTTTATTTTGTCTTGACAGGTAAATTACCTCTGTCATTTTCTCTTGTCTTGACAGGTGAATTACCTCAATCATTTCCCTTTTGTCTTGACAGGTGAATTACCTCAGTCATTTTATCTTGTCTTGACAGGTAAATTACCTCTGTCATTTTCTCTTGCCTTGACATCTGAATTACTTCAGTCATTTCCCTTTTGTCTTGACAGTCGAATTACCTCAGTCTTTTATTTCCCTTTTGTCTTGACGGTCATATTACCTCAGCCATTTCCCTTTTGTCTTGACAGGTGAATTACCTCAGTCATTTGCCTTTTGTCTTGACAGGTGAATTACCTCAGTCATTTTCTCGTCATCATCAGTCTGCTACCCGTATTAAAGACGTCCGGAAGTGACGTTCGTATCATCCTGGTGGCAAGTGAAGCACACAAACACGAAAAGTTTGATCGTAAGCTGGCTATGAATGGTAAACCAGATGAATATAATGGTTACAGGTGCTATGCAAACTCTAAACTCTTTCAGGTAAGTACACTCGAGGCATTTACCACGAGGTTAATATAACTGGTACGCATAGAGTGATGCTGTTCATTTGTTTTGAAAAACGACGATACCAGAAAAAAGATTGTTTGTTTCATGCCACTGTCAATAATTCAGATCAATCGGATTATAAGGTCCCATGTCACTGTCGATAACTCATATCGATGTGATTATATGGTCCAACGTCACTGTCGATAATTTATATCGATGTGATTATATGACAACACATCACTGTCGAATATTCATATCTGTATAGTTATATGGTCCCATGTCAATGTCGATAACTCATATCGATATGTGGAGGTAGCATTTGATAATAATTGTATTGTAACGAAATGAAAGAATGGAACCAGCATTGCCTGTGAAAACCATTAGCTTAACATAGCTTTAACTCCGTCGTAAAATCTTTACAAATATGAAAGGATTTAGAGAAAGTTAAATGTTGGTTTGTATCTTACATATCCTGGATTAGGAGATTTGGTCCGTTTGTTTTTTGTTTACTTGTCTATGGTAGAAAACTTGAACATAACTACGAATTTGATATTTTCCATATGCATTCCTTGTGACAATATCTTCAACACTGGCTGTCGTCCGGGACACTAATGATACACATCTTATTTCACTTCGCATCATGTAGCAGAATAAGCGCAGTGGTTAATTATCTTTTTAAACGAGATTACATTAAAATGCAACACATATCTAATGAATTCTCAGCCATATTATGAAAGCAAAGATAATGATAAAATGTCGTTAAATATTTAAGATATACATTTGCTACACCGATATAACAAATATCAAATCAGCTTGCAACACAACCTTCCGTTAACAATGTAGCTTATCCCTCTCTCGCGGGACGTGTAGGTGATAAAGACTATGCCCAAGAACAACCACCGGGTAAACGGGACACGTATAGGTAATAAAGACTATGCCCAAGAACAACCACCGGGACATGTGTAGGTAATAAAGACTATGCTCAAGAACAACCACCCGGTAAACAGGACATGTGTAGGTAATAAAGACTATGCCCAAGAACAACCACCGGGGCATGTGTAGGTAATAAAGACTATGTCCAAGAACAACCACTCGGTAAACGGGACATGTGTAGGTAATAAAGACTATGCCCAAGAACAACCACCGGGACATGTGTAGGTAATAAATACTATGCCCAAGAACAACTACCGGGACATGTATAGGTAATAAAGACTATGCCCAAGAACAACCACCCGGTAAACGGGACATGTATAGGTAATAAAAACTATGCCCAAGAACAACCACCCGGTAAACGGGACATGTGTAGGTAATAAAGACTATGCTCAAGAACAACCACCCGGTAAACGGGACATGTATAGGTAATAAAGACTATGCCCAAGAACAACCACCCAGTAAACGGGACATGTGTAGGTAATAAATACTATGCCCAAGAACAACTACCGGGACATGTATAGGTAATAAAGACTATGCCCAAGAACAACCACCGGGACATGTGTAAGTAATAAACACTATGCCCAAGAACAACCACCGGGACATGTGTAGGTAATAAACACTATGCCCAAGAACAACCACCCGGTAAACGGGACATGTGTAGGTAATAAAGACTTTGCCCAAGAACAACCACCCGGTAAACGGGACAGGTATAGGCAATAAAGACTATGTCCAAGAACAACCACCGGGACATGTGTAGGTAATAAAGACTATGCCCAAGAACTACCACCCGGTAAACGGGACATGTATAGATAATAAAGACTATGCCTAAGAACAACCACCCGGTAAACGGGACACGTATAGGTAATAAAAACTATGCCCAAGAACACCCACCCGGTAAACGGGACATGTGTAGGTAATAAAAACTATGCCCAAGAACAACCACCCGGTAAACGGGACATGTATAGGTAATAAAGACTATGCCTAAGAACAACCACCCGGTAAACGGGACACGTATAGGTAATAAAAACTATGCCCAAGAACACCCACCCGGTAAACGGGACATGTGTAGGTAATAAAGACTATGCTTAAGAACAACCACCCGGTAAACGGGACACGTATAGGTAATAAAGACTATGCCCAAGAACAACCACCGGGTCATGTGTAGGTAATAAAGACTATGCCCAAGAACAACCACCGGGACATGTGAAGGTAATAAAGACTATGCCCAAGAACAACCACTCGGTAAACGGGACACGTATAGGTAATAAAGACTATGCCCAAGAACAACCACCGGAACATGTGTAGGTAATAAAGACTATGCCCAAGAACAACCACCCGGTAAACGGGACACGTATAGGTAATAAAAACTATGCCCAAGAACACCCACCCGGTAAACGGGACATGTATAGGTAATAAAGGCTATGCCCAAGAACAACCACCCGGTAAACGGGACATGTGTAGGTAATAAAAACTATGCTCAAGAACAACCACCCGGTAAACGGGACACGTATAGGTAATAAAGACTATGCCCAAGAACAACCACCGGGTCATGTGTAGGTAATAAAGACTATGCCCAAGAACAACCACCGGGACATGTGAAGGTAATAAAGACTATGCCCAAGAACAACCACTCGGTAAACGGGAAACGTATAGGTAATAAAGACTAAGCCAAAGAACAACCACCAACATGTGTAGGTAATAAAGACTATGCTCAAGAACAACCACCCGGTAAACGGGACACGTATAGGTAATAAAAAACTATGCCCAAGAACACCCACCCGGTAAACGGGACATGTATAGGTAATAAAGGCTATGCCCAAGAACAACCACCCGGTAAACGGGACATGTGTAGGTAATAAAAACTATGCTCAAGAACAACCACCCGGTAAACGGGACACGTATAGGTAATAAAGACTATGCCCAAGAACAACTACCGGGACATGTGTAGGTAATATAGACTATGCCCAAGAACAACCGCCCGGTAAACGGGACATGTGTAGGTAATAAAGACTATGCCCAAGAACAACCACCGGGACATGTGTAGGTAATAAAGACTATGCCCAAGAACAACCACTCGGTAAACGGGACACGTATAGGTAATAAAGACTATGCCCAAGAACAACCACCGGGGCATGTGTAGGTAATAAAGACTATGCCCAAGAACAACCACCCGGTAAACGGGACATGTGTAGGTAATAAAGACTATGCCCAAGAACAACCACCCGGTAAACGGGACATGTGTAGGTAATAAAGACTATGCCCAAGAACAACCACCGGGACATGTGTAGGTAATGAAGACTATGCCCAAGAACAACCACCGGAACATGTGTAGGTAATAAAGACTATGCCCAAGAACAACCACCGGGACATGTGTAGGTAATAAAGACTATGCCCAAGAACAACCACTCGGTAAACGGGACACATATAGGTAATAAAGACTATGCCCAAGAACAACCACCGGAAAATGTGTAGATAATAAAGACTATGCCCAAGAACAACCACCCGGTAAACAGGACATGTGTAGGTAATAAAGACTATGTCCAAGAACAACCACCGGAACATGTGTATGTAATAAAGACTATGTCCAAGAACAACCACCCGGTAACCGGAACAAGTGTAGGTAATAAAGACTATGTCCAAGAACAACCACCCGGTAAACGGGACATGTGAAGTTAATAATGACTATGCCCAAGAACAACCACCGGGACATGCATAGGTATAGAAGACAATGTCTAAGAACAACCACCCGATAAGCGAGACATGTATAGGTATAGAAGACAATGTCTAAGAACATCCGCCCGGTAAGCGGGGCATGTATAGGTATAGAAGACAATGTCTAAGAACATCCGCCCGGTAAGCGGGACATGTATAGGTATAGAAGACATCCTGATGTGAGACATAGATACCACGGACAGATATCCTGATGTGAGGCATGGATACCACGGACAGACACCCTGATGTGAGACATGGATACCACGGACAGATATCCTGATGTGAGACATAGATACCACGGACAGATATCCTGATGTGAGGCATGAATAACACGGACAGATATCCTGATGTGAGGCATGGATACCACGGACAGACACCCTGATGTGAGACATGGATACCACGGACAGACACCTGATGTGAGGCATGGATAGCGCAGACAGATATCATAATGTGAGGCGTGGAAGCTACAGACAGACATCTTTTTTCAATTCATAGACACTACAGACAGACATCTCGATGGAAGACATTCACTATTGACAGACACCCTACCAGAAGGCATAGATACCACGGACAGACGCCTTGGTGAAAATATATTCAATACTGACAGACACCCCACCGGAAGGCATAGATACTACGGACAGACTCTTTGATGAACTGCATAGACACTACAGACAGACACTTTTTATGAAAGGCATAGACACTACGGACAGACACCTTGAGGAAAGACATAGGCACTGTGGACAGTTGTCCTGATGGGAGAATAGGCACTACGGACAGGCACCTTGATAGGGGCGTAGACATTATGGGCAGACACCCTGACGGAAAGCATAATATGCACTACTGACAGATATTCTGATGAAAAGCGTAAACTCTACGAACAGACTGATGAGAGGCATATACACCACTGGGAGACATCCTGATGGAAGGCATATACACTTACATTAAGTGATGGAAGGCATACTAAGAAACATTGATGGAAGGTATATACACCACTGACAGGCACCGTGATGGAATGCATATTTACTAAATACAGACACCTTGATGGAAGGCATACTGACAGACACCCGGATGGAAGATGTATACACTACTGACAGGCACTGTGATGGAATGCATATGCACTACAGACAAGCACTTAATGGAAGACATACTAACAGGCACCGTGATGGAAGGCATACGTGTATATACTGACAGGCACTCTGATAGAAGGCATATACACTGACAGGCACCCTGATGGAAGATACATACACTACGGCTAGATAACTTAATGAAAGCCAAAGACACTAAGGACAGATTCCCAGATGGTAATCATTTACACATTATACAGACACTTTGATTGAAGTCGTAGATACTATGGACATACACACGGACATACACACAGACATACACACTGATGGAAGACGTAGATACTCATTCCACAACAAGCTTAACGCAATGATGAAATCAGTGAGGGAATTAGAGTGGGACCGGGGTCCCTGCTTCCCCCCCCCCCCCCTTTCCTCCCTATTCGCTGCATATTTACCAGTAAAGATACAGATTTGGTACCAAAAATGGCTGAGTAGTTTGGCTAATACAGATGTGCTCCCACCCCAACCTTTCTAAGATGCTGGACCCGCCTCTGGAAACTATTATGTTGACGCAAAACTGACGAACATTGAGCATAGAATAAATACTGCATGTAAACCATCGACTCTCATGGATACCCTTAGAGTATCAGTATGTTACGCCGTTACCCTAGCACATCGACTCTCATGGATACCCGTAGAGTATCAGTATGTTACGCCGTTACCCTAGCACATCGACTCTCATGGATACCCGTAGAATATCAGTATGTTACGCCGTTACACTAGCAGAGGTACAAGGAATATGAAGCAACGGGTGTTTTTGTATTTTTATTAAAATATATGAACGTTTTGTGAAAATACATTGTATACCCTTATCTTTACAGATTATGTCCATGTACTACTTAGACAAAGTACTCCTGGACACTAGTGTAGAAATAGCATGTGTACATCCAGGCGTAACAGACACGGAACTTTATAGGAATCATTTACCTGAAGGAAGAGAGGGGTGTAAGAGATGGTGTTATTCATGCTGGGGTAATTATCCACATGTACATGTAGCCAAAGTTTTATCATTATATTTTCAACAGAAAAGAATCTTTGTCTCTGTGTATAGAAACATGTTTATCCGGCAAATCCTTCGTGCGTGTAACTCCAGGATTCTGTAAATTAATTTCTCAGAGACTGGGTGATGCAGACGTTTGGCCAATGTCCTTGCGTCGAGCTGCCGCAGCGTCCAGTGCATCCTGTCGTTGACAATCTCTGATGCAATCCCTAGCTGAATACTGAACAAACTGACCACAGAATCGTTCACATAATACCAGTCTGTTTGTACAATATTCCCTGCACGTGAACACCATGTTCAGGTGATCTTTCAAACAGAACTCCTCACATCTTGTAATATCGGAGCTGATGGCATTTGGGATGAACGAATATATCAGTAAAAAAGAGACTTTCACCGACAAGTTTACACCCATACCGGTCTGTCCTGAATATGTAACAAATCAATCAGTTTAAAAAAAATCGGCAATAGGTTTTAAAGCCAAATAAAATATTGTCACTAAAACTATACGAATAAATTCAGAATACCTCAATTAAAACGAATGATTCATACTTCTCAAATCAGCCAAAGGTATCTCATTAGTTAATTTTAATTTTTGGGGTTTTTTTTGGGGGGGGGGACTTAAAATATGACGGTAAGGTCAATAGAACATCAGATTTAAACAGTTAAGAATATATCAGAGACCTCTCCTCATGAAACAAAACTGCCTTCTCCAACAATATCGACGAAATAATCGAATCTAATGGTGTCTTAAATCAGAACCCCCCACCATTCCCAATCAAAATACACTCAAAGAACTATTAAACCGGTGTGGCCTAGTGGATAAGGTGCTCGGCTTGTGATCGAGAGGTCCCGAGTTCGACTCCCGCCTTGGGCACACCGTGTTCTGTCTCTCGGATGAGACAGTAAAAACCGAGGTCCCATGTCACCGTGGATCTAAATTTGTATGCAATGCATCAGACAGATGCCGTCACCATATACGCGAAATAATCGTGGAGTGACGTAAAAAATAATCAATCAATCAATTCAAAGTCCTATTAGCGTGTCAATGAAATGACACATCATTTACAACCAAAACACTACATAGGCTTTTATTTAAACCGCTTTTTACACCATTGTGATTAACAAGTACATGTAGAATGAGAAGATTAAGTTTACAGTTAATATCTGACTATGTACTATTATTAAACTCACCTAGTAAAGCTGGCAGATGTAGTATGATTGACCAAATATAAGTGAGAATAATATACACACCTGTAAAGGCAGTGCATCTGGTTTGTATTGTACGTGTGACTTGGGGCTTTGTATTAGATGCACACACACCTTGATAATGTCAGTGTGACACCTTCAGGTTACATTAACCTCACTTTAGTGATAATTTATTAAATTGATGACCTTCAGATAAATCTGTAGAAATGTTGCAGACAATACTAGCCGAAACCTTAAGGCTCTTCGTCATGTATTTGAATGCGAGTTACTTCGCTTTGATCTGTACTGCTTCCCGAAATTCAGTGTTGCCAACAGGTTATCTGTTAGATTAAATGCGAAAGGTGTTATCTGCATCGGATCATTTTATAAAGTGGTTAAATGATGGCTTGCACATTGCCCCTCTTGATCAAACAGAAATGTGCACGGATGCATCACTTACTCCATTGTTCTGCCAGGAAACTAATCTTACATATGCATCTTTTCGCTTTCTATTAACTAGTATTCATACTTTATTTAATCCAGATAACAAAAACGTGGCAGATATTATTCTATCGATATTTTTCATCAAATTTGAACGTATTATGATTCTCTCATGTTCATAATGGCTGTGCATCTGAATAATACAATATTTAAGTCATACCATACACACTGACTTCATGTATTGGATTATTCACTTTCTCCTTTTGTCTGGAAACGATTCAAGCACTGTATATACTGAACCTAAGGAGGCGTACTAGGTCATATTGACATTCGAAATAGAAATTTCTCCTCCTATTTGTCTTGATTTAGAGTTTATAACTTAACAAAAAAATATCTAGGAATCCTTAAATAAAGTTCACTAGCATTGTTTGAATTTTTAGTTTTGTAGATTTGTAGACAAAATCAGAGAAGAGTATTCCCTCATTCCTTTATTTATTTGTATTACCTGAAATCTGTCAAAGGTGAAAAGTGGATATAAGGCAATTTTTTATGAGGATAGATGACTGTATAGCCTTTCATATGGAAAGGGGGGGGGGGGGGGGTGCTGATCTGTCGTATAATGAACACAAATGTAGCTTATGATTTGTTACATATAGCAAAATACGGTTATTAAGTAAACGCCTTTAAGATCGCACGCTTACTGGGAAGAAATGACAGGAAAATGACGATATGTTGCTTGGATACATGTTACAAATTTTGTAAATAAACAACAGACAAAAACGCGTTCTTTAAGTCAGCAAAACGAGTACTATTTGTGTAATGAAACTTTATTGTCGACAATGTTGTGAAAAATAAAAAATAAGCAAAGTACCAAAGTGACCTTAATATGTTTCTATATACATGTAGACCAATGTGAACAATACTAGAAAAAAACCATTTTGTTATCATATCATTTTATAAAGTCGGGTTTAATATGTGTGGAGAATCAGAATTGTAAACCCAAATGCAGGCGTAGTGTGTATACAAAACCGGGCAAAATGGGGGTGTATACAAGTGCAGAACCGGGCTGAATGTGAGTGAGGGGCCAGATTGAATATGAGTTCAGGATAGGGCATTGTTATTGTCATTGGCTGAATAAATGTTTTTGATAAGATGAATGTATGTGAATAACCATGCCGATTGTGAGCGCTGAATGTGTACTCAAGACCAGATGTAGTGTATGGGTGGATGGGAGATGATTTAATATGCAAGTCCAGTATATTGAGAGTGAACCAATGAATCAAAGATGTGTGTAGAACCATACTAAATTTCTGTACAGGAGCTGAAAGTGAATGTAGACTCATGTGTAACATATAAATGTATGTTACATAAATGTTACATTCATGTAAACAATTCCTGGATGTGTGATAGGTTTACGAAGAAATATGTAAATACCACATAACGAGTATTATTAAAGTCGAGTGGTATTCACTCCATTTCACTTTTTAATAACTTGTTCTGTACCTTATACTTCACAGGACAGATCCAAACTCCGCGACGAGGAGCAGCGTGCACCATTTACGCCGCCGTCAATCCAGAACTCAAAGGAACCAGTCGAGGATATTACCAAAAATCTCGATCTGCTCCTTCATTTCCTAGTGCTACAGCTCAGTAAGTACTCGATCCTGTCTCTGCATTTCCTAGTGCTACAGCTCAGTAAGTACCCGATCCTGTCCCTGCACTATTTAGTGCTACAGCTCAGTAAGTACTCGATCCTGTCCCTGCATTTCTTAGTGCTACAGCTCAGTAAGTACTCCATCCTGTCTCTGCATTTCCTAGTGCTACAGCTCAGTAAGTACTCGATCCTGACTCTGCACTGTTTAGTGCTACAGCTCAGTAAGTACTCGATCCTGTCTCTGCACAGCTTAGTGCTACGGCACAGTAACTACTCGATCCTGTCTCTGCACTGTTTAGTGCTACGGCTCAGTAAGTACTCGATCCTGTCCCTTCATTTCCTAGTGCTACAGCTCAGTAAGTACTCGATCCTGTCTCTGCACTGTTTAGTGCTACGGCTCAGTAAGTACTCGATCCTGTCTCTGCATTTCCTAGTGCTACAGCTCAGTAAGTACTCGATCCTGTCTCTGCACTGTTTAGTGCTACGGCTCAGTAAGTACTCGATCCTGTCCCTGCATTTCCTAGTGCTACAGCTCAGTAAGTACTCGATCCTGTCCCTGCATGTCCTAGTGCTACAGCTCAGTAAGTACTCGATCCTGTCTCTGCACTGTTTAGTGCTACAGCTCAGTAAGTACTCGATCCTGTCTCTGCATTTCTTAGTGCTACGGCTCAGTAAGTACTCGATCCTGTCTCTGCACTGTTTGGTGCTACGGCTCAGTAAGTTCTCGATCCTGTCCCTGCATTTCTTAGTGCTACAGCTCAGTAAGTACTCGATCCTGTCTCTGCACTGTTTAGTGCTACGGCTCAGTAAGTACTCGATCCTGTCCCTGCATTTCTTAGTGCTACAGCTTAGTAAGTACTCGATCCTGTCTCTGCACTGTTTAGTGCTACGGCTCAGTAAGTTCTCGATCCTGTCCCTGCATTTCTTAGTGCTACAGCTCAGTAATTACTCGATCCTGTCTCTGCATTTCTTAGTGCTACAGCTCAGTAAGTACTCGATCCTGTCTCTGCACTGTTTACAGCTACAGCTCAGTAAGTACTCGATCCTGTCCCTGCATTTCTTAGTGCTACAGCTCAGTAAGTACTCGATCCTGTCTCTGCATTTCTTAGTGCTACAGCTCAGTAAGTACTCGATCCTGTCTCTGCACTGTTTAGTGCTACAGCTCAGTAAGTACTCGATCCTGTCCCTGCATTTCTTAGTGCTACAGCTCAGTAAGTACTCGATCCTGTCTCTGCACTATTTAGTGCTACAGCTCAGTAAGTACTCGATCCTGTCTCTGCACTGTTTAATGCTACGGCTCAGTAAGTACTCGATCCTGTCCCTGCATTTCTTAGTGCTACAGCTCCGTAAGTACTCGATCCTGTCTCTGCATTTCTTAGTGCTACAGCTCAGTAAGTACTCGATCCTGTCTCTGCACTGTTTAGTGCTACAGCTCAGTAAGTACTCGATCCTGTCCCTGCATTTCTTAGTGCTACAGCTCAGTAAGTACTCGATCCTGTCTCTGCACTGTTTAGTGCTACAGCTCAATAAGTAATCGATCCTGTCTCTGCACTGTTTAGTGCTACGGCTCAGTAAGTACTCGATCCTGTCCCTGCATTTCTTAGTGCTACAGCTCAGTAAGTACTCGATCCTGTCTCTGCATTGTTTAGTGCTACAGCTCAGTAAGTACTCGATCCTGTCTGCACTGTTTAGTACTACGGCTCAGTAAGTACTCGATCCTGTCCCTGCATTTCTTAGTGCTACAGCTCAGTAAGTACTCGATCCTGTCTCTGCACTGTTTAGTGCTACAGCTCAGTAAGTACTCGATCCTGTCTCTGCACTGTTTAGTGCTACGGCTCAGTAAGTACTCGATCCTGTCTCTGCACAGTTTAGTGCTACGGCTCAGTAAGTACTCGATCCTGTCTCTGCACTGTTTAGTGCTACGGCTCAGTAAGTACTCGATCCTGTCTCTGCACAGTTTAGTGCTACGGCTCAGTAAGTACTCTATTCTGTCTCTGCACTGTTTAGTGCTACGGCTCAGTAAGTACTCGATTCTGTCTCTGCACAGTTTAGTGCTACGGCTCAGTAAGTACTCGATTCTGTCTCTGCACAGTTTAATGCTACACCTCAGTAAGTACTCGATCCTGTCTCTGCATTGTTTAGTGCTACGGCTCAGTAAGTACTCGATCCTGTCTCTGCACTGTTTAGTGCTACGGCTCAGTAAGTACTCGATTCTGTCTCTGCACTGTTTAGTGCTACGGCTCAGTAAGTACTCGATCCTGTCCCTGCATTTCTTAGTGCTACGGCTCAGTAAGTACTCGATCCTGTCTCTGCACTGTTTAGTGTTACGGCTCAGTAAGTACTCGATCCTGTCCCTGCATTTCTTAGTGCTACGGCTCAGTAAGTACTCGATCCTGTCCCTGTATTTCTTAGTGATACGGCTCAGTAAGTACTCGATCCTGTCCCTGTATTTCTTAGTGCTACGGCTCAGTAAGTACTCGATCCTGTCTCTGCACTGTTTAGTGTTACGGCTCAGTAAGTACTCGATCCTGTCCCTGCATTTCTTAGTGCTACGGCTCAGTAAGTACTCGATCCTGTCCCTGCATTTCTTAGTGCTACGGCTCAGTAAGTACTCGATCATGTGTCTGCACAGTTTAGTGCTACGGCTCATTAGGTACTCGATTCTGTCTCTGCACTGTTTAGTGCTACGGCTCAGTAAGTACTCGATCCTGTCTCTGCACTGTTTAGTGCTACGGCTCAGTAAGTACTCGATCCTGTCCCTGCATTTCTTAGTGCTACGGCTCAGTAAGTACTCGATCCCGTCTCTGCACAGTTTAGTGCTACGGCTCAGTAAGTACTCGATCCTGTCTCTGCACAGTTTAGTGCTACGGCTCATTAAGTAATCGATCCTGTCTCTGCACTGTTTAGTGCTACGGCTCAGTAAGTACTCGATCCTGTCCCTGCATTTCTTAGTGCTACAGCTCAGTAAGTACTCGATCCTGTCTCTGCACTGTTTAGTGCTACAGCTCAGTAAGTACTCGATCCTGTCTCTGCACTGTTTAGTGCTACAGCTCAGTAAGTACTCGATCCTGTCTCTGCACTGTTTAGTGCTACGGCTCAGTAAGTACTCGATCCTGTCTCTGCACTGTTTAGTGCTACAGCTCAGTAAGTACTCGATCCTGTCTCTGCACTGTTTAGTGCTACTGCTCAGTAAGTACTCGATCCTGTCTCTGCACAGTTTAGTGCTACGGCTCAGTAAGTACTCTATTCTGTCTCTGCACTGTTTAGTGCTACGGCTCAGTAAGTACTCGATCCTGTCTCTGCACAGTTTAGTGCTACGGCTCAGTAAGTACTCTATTCTGTCTCTGCACAGTTTAGTGCTACGGCTCAGTAAGTACTCGATTCTGTCTCTGCACAGTTTAGTGCTACGGCTCAGTAAGTACTCGATCCTGTCTCTGCACTGTTTAGTGCTACGGCTCAGTAAGTACTCGATTCTGTCTCTGCACTGTTTAGTGCTACGGCTCAGTAAGTACTCGATCCTGTCCCTGCATTTCTTAGTGCTACGGCTCAGTAAGTACTCGATCCTGTCTCTGCACTGTTTAGTGTTACGGCTCAGTAAATACTCGATCCTGTCCCTGCATTTCTTAGTGCTACGGCTCAGTAAGTACTCGATCCTGTCCCTGTATTTCTTAGTGATACGGCTCAGTAAGTACTCGATCCTGTCCCTGTATTTCTTAGTGCTACGGCTCAGTAAGTACTCGATCCTGTCTCTGCACTGTTTAGTGTTACGGCTCAGTAAGTACTCGATCCTGTCCCTGCATTTCTTAGTGCTACGGCTCAGTAAGTACTCGATCCTATCCCTGCATTTCTTAGTGCTACGGCTCAGTAAGTACTCGATCCTGTCTCTGCACAGTTTAGTGCTACGGCTCAGTAGGTACTCGATTCTGTCTCTGCACTGTTTAGTGCTACGGCTCAGTAAGTACTCGATCCTGTCTCTGCACAGTTTAGTGCTACGGCTCAGTAAGTACTCGATCCTGTCCCTGCATTTCTTAGTGCTACGGCTCAGTAAGTACTCGATCCTGTCTCTGCACAGTTTAGTGCTACGGCTCAGTAAGTACTCGATCCTGTCTCTGCACTGTTTAGTGCTACGGCTCAGTAAGTACTCGATCCTGTCCCTGCATTTCTTAGTGCTACGGCTCAGTAAGTACTCGATCCTGTCCCTGCATTTCTTAGTGCTACGGCTCAGTAAGTACTCGATCCTGTCTCTGCACTGTTTAGTGCTACAGCTCAGTATGTACTCGATCCTCTCCCTGTATTTCTTAGTGCTACGGCTCAGTAGGTACTCGATCCCATCCCTGCATTTCTTAGTGCTACTGCCCAGTAAGTACTCGATCTTGTTTCTTCATTTCCTAATGTTAGGACTCATTAAGTACTCCATCTTCCCCTTCATTTCTTAGTGCAAAGGTTTAGAAAGTACTTTTGAGCTTATTGAGAAAATAACCGATCTGCTTTTCATTTCATAGTGGTACGACTAAGTAACTAATCTATCTGCCCCATCATTTCCTAGTGCTATGACTTGATACGTCGTAGATCGGTCCTATATTTCAAGAATTACTCAGTCATTCCCATCATCCATGATGCTACAGCTCAATAATTACCCAGTCATTCCCGTCATTCCATGATGCTACAGCTCAAGAATTACCCAGTCATTCACATCACTCCATGATGCTACATCTCAAGAATTACTCAGTCATTCCCTTAATTCCATGATGCTACAGCTCAAGAATTACCAAGTCATTCCCTTCATTCCATGATGCTGCAGTTCGAGAATTATTCAGTCATTCCCTTGATTCCATGATGCTACGACTCAAGAATTACTCAGTCAATCCCTTCATTTCATGATGCTACGACTCAAGAATTACCCAATCAATCCCTTCATTTCATGATGCTACAACTCAAGAATTACTCAGTCAATCCCTTCATTTCATGATGCTACGACTTAAGAATTACCCAGTCATTCCCTTCATTTCATGATGCTACGACTCAAGAATTACTCAGTCATTCCCTTCATTTCATGATGCTACGACTCAAGAAATACCCAGTCATTCCCTTCATTTCATGATGCTACGACTCAAGAAATACCCAGTCATTCCCTTCATTTCATGATGCTACGACTCAAGAATTACCCAGTCATTCCTTTCATTTCATGATGCTACGACTCAAGAATTACTCAGTCAATCCCTTCATTTCATGATGCTACGACTCAAGAATTACCCAGTCATTCCCTTCATTTCATGATGCTACGACTCAAGAATTGCCCAATCATTCCCTTCATTTCATGATGCTACGACTCAATAATTACTCAGTCATTCCCTTCATTTCATGATGCTAAGGTTAAGTAATTACTGGATTTGCCTCTTCAGTTTCCTCATGCTACTGCCTAGTAAGTGCTCACTTTTCTCTTTCATTTTACTGGTGATACTGCCCAATGAGTGCTCATTTTCACCTTTCATTTTCTAGCGCTACGGGTCAGTAAGTACTCGTTACTACCCCTTCATTTCCTAGAAAAAATGCGTAATAAGTATTTGATGGGACCCTTAATGTCCTATTGGTACAGCTCAGCAAGTACTCGTTACTGTCCTTCATTTTTTCATTATCTCATCCGAAAGACTGGACACCGGTGTGCCGACGATGGGAGTCGAACCCTGGACCATTCGTTCAGGAGACGAGCACATCATCCACTGAGTCATTCCGGCTTTTCTGATACTACGACTTGGTAGTAAGTACACTGAATGCTAATGTTTTATTATAATAAGTTCATTGATCTTCATAATTACTCAAATGGTTCAAATGTCGATTCATTTGAATGATATGACACTTTCTGTTAATGCAATTACTTATATTGACATGTTATAGCTTGTATTTGTGACCTAGCATACAATAAGTTCACATGCTCTATAGCAGGCACACAGTTGTTGCCCTTGGCCTCTTTCTAGCTCCTGAGGAGAGTTTACATGCAGAAATTCTCTGACGACGTCGGAATCTTATAAAAACTACAATAAGTGTAAACTGTATGGCGTATTTTGTAGAGACACTGAGCTGACTGAGTTCGTGATAGAGTGTTCGCGGGAACACCTGAAGGGTTACATCTCTGCAGACATCGACAGACTCCTGCAATCCTAACAACGCGTCATTAACAAGTCACATGACTAGGAAATCATATCGTAAAGAACATCGCTCACATGACATCATCATGTGTATGCTTTAAAAACCGTTCTTGACTTTGGAATATGTGCCAACTCCCATTTCTCGTTATATGCTGATCATTTGTATTTATCTATAGGATCTTCATAATATAATTTTCGTGGCTTTTAGAAACACGTGCATCAGTCCCCATATTCATACTTTTAATTACAAAACTGGATATAGAATTAGGAAATTCACTAATGTATGTCGTTACAATCAAGTCGATAGACAGGCTAAATACGCTAAAGATTGCGTTTCCAAACGGATAGCCAAGCTTGGTTAATGTTTATTTCATCTTCGTCATGACTTGTTTAGCATGCTTTCATCAAATTTGACGTTGAGTGAGTTGTTGCCATAATGCTCTCTGATTGATCATTTCGTTCCCGCTTAAGGGTTCTGAATTTTCACCATTTTGTTTATATCAATTTAACATACATTTCAGTCTACGTGTTAATCTAACGTCCAATCGCTGAACAAATGCAAAATGATGACTAACTCCTGTTAGATCATCTGTACTCTATTTATTTATTCATATTCAAATGGAGAGAGATTCTCTCACTCATTATCTCGTTAAGGAGTGTCATTTTGTGATTTGTGTATACTAACCAATGAAAACTGTGTATCAGGTCATCACTGAGTCCGTATCTGACGTGACAACCACTGTCAACAATACAAATGTTAATCTGGTACTGTATCCTGAACAACACATATGTCAATCTAGTATTGTATCCTGAATGACAATATATATATATATATATATATATATATATATATATATATATATATATATATATATATATATATATATATATATATATATATATATATATATATATATATATATATATATATATATCTATTTGTCAAACTAGTATTCTATCCTGAACAACAATACATATTTGTCAGTCTAGTATTGTATCTTGAACATAAATCTGTTTACATTGCATTTTATCTTAATGTATTATATTAAATTAAAGGAACTATCAATTCTGTTAGTATTATTTTTGTGTAGATTGCTCTCTGAAGTTATGAGGCCATTTAATTTTTTCCTATTGTGAAATTATAATAGTCATGCCATAGCAATAAAAGAGAAATAATTCTGCGTCATTATATAGTACATGTAGTTAATGAATTCAAATCTTCGTAAGACATGGCAGAGACATGTGTATATGCTTCTGGACAGGGAACGCCATAAAACGGAATGTTCCATCTTTATACATTTTGCCAAGAATCCATGATATATATCAAATAGACTTAAACAAACATGCCAATAGATAGTTTTCAAATGTATAAAATTTGACTGGAGTTACCTTCCTTCTCCACCATCTCGGGAGGTATATAATTAAACATCTGTGCATAAATCAACCATATTCTGCAAGGGATTTCCCAAAACATTTTTGCAGTTATTATGCAGTAATAAAAACCATTGAACAATGTTACGTTGTTTTCAAAGGATTGAAAATATAGACAACTTTCTAAAAAAAAAAACATTAGATATAATTGGCATGAATATGAAGCAAAATCTCCAGCTTCACCTTGAAAATGGCGGAAAAGTGAGGTAACTCTAATTGTATTTTATGCATTCGAAAACTATCGATAGTGCATTCAACATATCTGGTACCTAGTAATCCTTCGCATACCTTCCGGTCCCTTCTTACATGTATCTTTATGTTAGGTTAAGGCAAATAACTCTGTGCGCGTTGTAAAATGGGAGTGAACACGGAGAGAACCAGCGACATTTAATTCATGGGCATATAAGTGTAAATCGTGCTATTTGCATTGATACACTGACTATCGATCGATTCGATATTTCGAGTCCAAGCAGCAGATTTGCATCTGAATTCTCGTTCTTGAGAGAAACAACGGGAGTTTAACCAAAGTACTGCTGGTACACTTAGACCTGATCTTTTTACCAGTCTTGGTCATCTACTTAAGACATGTACAGCAAACCATATAGCTGCTGCCATTGTAAGACAGCAAACCATATAGCTGCTGCCATTGTAAGGCAGCAAACCATATAGCTGCTGCCATTGTAAGGCAGCAAACCATATAGCTGCTGCCATTGTAAGACAGCACACCATATAGCTGCTGCCATTGTAAGGCAGCAAACCATTTAGTTGCTGCCATTGTAAGGCAGCAAACCATATAGCTGCTGCCATTGTAAGGCAGCAAACCTGCTGCCATTGTAAGACAGCAAACCATATAGCTGCTGCCATTGTAAGGCAGCAAACCATATAGCTGCTGCCATTGTAAGGCAGCAAACCATATAGCTGCTGCCTTACAACCATATAGCTGCTGCCATTGTAAGGCAGCAAACCTGCTGCCATTGTAAGGCAGCAAACCTGCTGCCATTGTAAGGCAGCAAACCATATAGTTGCTGCCATTGTAAGGCAGCAAACCTGCTGTCATTGTAAGGCAGCAAACCATATAGCTGCAGCCATTGTAAGGCAGAAATGTATCTCAGACCATATCAGTCTACAAACAATACAGTCTTGTGGAACTAGCTAATAGGCTGATAGAACTCGACCATATCCTTGAGTATTGATAGAACTACACCAAATCCTTGAGTACTGATAGAATCAGACCATACCCTTGAGTATTGATAGAGCTAGACCATATCTTTGAGTATTGATAGAACCAGACTACTGTAAACCGTCTTTTATTCGCGACGATTTAATTTCGCGAATTAGATCCCTCAGATCTTTATATTCGCGATGAACGGATCCCCTAAAACATTTTTATTGTACAATGAGGCTCCGATAATCCGGTCTCCGTAAAAATCCACTTTCCGGACAAGAAGGTGTGGGAACGAATTTCCCAAATGATATTTTGATCCGATATTCCGGAAATCCGCGTTCCGGATCCGGACAAGGAAATACGGGTACGGAATTCCAAAAGTACGTTAAGTTTGCTCCGATAATCCGGACAAAATCTTGCTTTCCGGACGTAGCTGAGGCATATAACCGGTATTTAATTAATACATGAAGCCACACTGTTTATCACCTTTCTGCACTGATCGATTGTTTGTTTAACGTAAAAATGACGCGTTTACCTGGTCACCTACCCATGGTATGTTAATTGCCTATCCAATTAAGAATTGACCGCTTGGGGTGTAGTCAACCGTCATGTTAGCTGTCATTGATGATTGCATTTTAAGAGTCAGTACACGCTGAATCCAGATATGAAGATTACTGTTATTTGAATGATAGTAAATAAAAGTGAATTGCCAACTTTACATCTTACATTGTTAAATTAATATTGAGGCTTTAAATTGTAACTTAACTCTAGGTAGCGTCACTCTCCTATCAGAGATCGATCATTAATAACGTATCCTTACTTAGTGTTAATCAGTGCTCATTACATTATTTTGTAGATTACTTTTTAACTTTTACTTATTGTTCTGTTTTATAGTTATAGAAAATTTTTATATTTGAAACATGTTCATTTTATAAATTTATCAGGATAGATTTTTTTTTCAATGCTAAATTTATAACACAGCAGGACGTTAGATAAATACTCCGATCGCGACAGAAGTGAAATTAGTCAAGCGCGAGGTATAGACAAAGGCGGCTGCCAACATTTAGATGGGGGACATTGAGTTTAGAAAATCAAGTAGGTTTTAGAAGTTTGGATGAAATCAATTTAATATAAACAAATCATTTTAACATGTGTTGAATACTTTAGACCATGATAGTCAAACTTGGACATGTTTACGGGGTTTTATTTTCGCGAGACGATCCTCCTCGCGAATATCGCAAAAAAACCGCTCGCGAATAAAACACGGTTTACAGTATCTCCTTGAGCATTGATAGAACTATACTATCTCCTTGAGCATTCATAGAACCAGACTATCTCCTTGAAAATTGATAGACCATATCCTTGAGTATTGATAGAACTGCACCATATCTTTGAGTATTAATAGAACCCGACCATATTCTTGAGTATTGATAGAACTAGACCATTCCCTTGAGTATTGATAGAACTAGACCATACCCTTGAGTATTGATAGAGATACACCATGTCTTTTAGTATTGATAGAACCAGACTATCTCATTGAATATTGACAGAACCAGATTATCTTCTTGTGTATTGATAGACCATATTCTTAAATATTGATAGAACTAGTCTATACCCTCGAGTATTGATAGATGTAAAGATGATGGATAAATCCAAACCATAAGTCTGAAAACCATTAAACCATAGGACATACAAAATCAGTGAAAATAAAAAACCAAGTGGAATAACGAAATATGTCTACTTGAAGAGCATACGTGACCCCCTATGATGGAGTGAAATCAGGTTCCTGGGGAGAGTGAGCATTTCCTGCTTGCTAGAAACACCCGTCACATACACCCAGTAGAAAGAGTCAAATCGTGTAAATTCCATATATATTTATATATGGAGAAGACAAACTAGGTGACCTTCTAGTGTAGAAGGTTTCAAATCTGTGTAAAATGATCAAAATCGGTCTCAGTCCAAAATATCATTTAAAATTCTGAATAACGAGATATCATATGGAGTAATAAGAGCCTGTTAACGACCATAAAACTTCCTCAGTGACGTTGCTAGTCTAGCACATATATAACCCTGGTTGAGTTGCTTATCTGAAGGTCGCCTAGCCCTCAGAACAAAGTCATTGTAATTTGAACATGCTCTGGAATAACGCATTAACTGAGATATAAATACGCCGTATGCGGACGATGATGGAATGTTGCTACTTATGAAAGGAAAGTTTGTGATAGCGAAATTGAAATCGTCACGTTTGTCATAGAGTGAGGTGTTCAATTGACTATTAATGTAGAAAGACAACATAATATCTAAATACGATGTAGAATTACTACTTTCTGTGGTTTCTTTTACCTCCAGTTCACTTGGATAGATGATGCTAAGGTATTCCGCGAATGAAGGATTATTAATTGAAAGCAAGTCATCTATATATCTGTAAGTGAAATTGATACCAAGAGCAAATTATTTTTAGAACTAGAACATACCCTTGAGTATTGATAGAACTAGGCCATATCCTTGAGTATTGATAGAACTAGGCCATACCCTTGACTATTGATAGAACTAGAACATACACTTGAGTATTGATAGAAGTAGGCCATACCCTTGAGTATTGATAGAACTAGGCCATGCCCTTGAGTATTGATAGAACTAGACCATATCCTTGAGTGTTGATAGAACTAGGCCATACCCTTGAGTATTTCTAGAACTAGACCATACCCTTGAGTATTGATAGAACTAGGCCATACCCTTGAGTATTGATAGAACTAGGCCATACCCTTGGGCATTGATAGAACTAGGCCATACCCTTGAGTATTGATAGAACTAGACCATATCCTTGAGCATTGATAGAACTAGGCCATACCCTTGAGTATATATAGAACTAGACCATACCCTTGGGTATTTATAGAACTAGGCCATACCCTTGAGTATTTAAAGAACTAGGCCATATCCTTGGGTATTGATAGAACTAGACCATACCCTTGAGTATTGATAGAACTAGACCATACCCTTGAGTATTGATAGAACTAGGCCATACACTTCACTTGAGTATTGATAGAACTAGGCCATACCCTTGAGTATTGATAGAACTAGGCTATACCCTTGAGTATTTAAAGAACTAGGCCATATCCTTGAGTATTGATAGAACTAGACCATACCCTTGAGTATTGATAAAACTAGACCATACCCTTGAGTATTGATAAAACTAGAACATACCCTTGAGTATTGACAGAACTAGGCCATACCCTTGAGTATTTATAAAACTAGAGCATACCCTTGAGTATTGATAGAACTAGAGCATACCCTTGAGTATTGATAGAACTAGACCACATCCTTGAGTATTGATAGAACTAGGCCATACCCTTGGGTATTGATAAAACTAGGTCATACAATTGTGTATTGATAGAACTAGGCCATACCCTTGAGTATTGATAGAACTAGACCATATCCTTGAGTATTGATAGAACTAGACCATACCCTTGAGTGTTGATAGAACCAGACTATACCATTGAGTATTGATAGAACTAGACCATACCCTTGAGTATTGATAGAACTAGACCATACCCTTGAGTATTGATAGAACTAGACCATACCCTTGAGTATTGATAGAACTAGACCATACCCTTGAGTATTGATAGAACTAGAACATACCCTTGAGTATTGACAGAACTAGGCCATACCCTTGAGTATTTATAGAACTAGACCATACCCTTGAGTATTGATAGAACTAGACCATATCTTTGAGTATTGATAGAACTAGGCCATACCCTTGGGTATTGATAGAACTAGGCCATACAATTGTGTATTGATAGAACTAGGCCATACCCTTGAGTATTGATAGAACTAGACCATATCCTTGAGTATTGATAGAACTAGACCATACCCTTGAGTGTTGATAGAACAAGACTATACCATTGAGTATTGATAGAACTAGACCATACCCTTGAGTATTGATAGAACTAGGCCATACCCTTGAGTATTGATAGAACTAGACCATACCCTTGAGTATTCATAGAACTAGGCCATATCCTCGAGTATTGATAGAACTAGGCCACATCCTTGAGTATTGATAGAACTAGGCCATACCCTTGAGTATTGATAGAACTAGACCATACCCTTGAGTATTGATAGAACTAGGCCATACCCTTGAGTATTGATAAAAATAGGCCATACCCTTGAGTATTGATAGAACTAGAGCATACCCTTGAGTATTGATAGAACTAGAGCATACCCTTGAGTATTGATAGAACTAGACCATATCCTTGAGTATTGATAGAACTAGGCCATACCCTTGGGTATTGATAGAACTAGGTCATACAATTGTGTATTGATAGAACTAGGCCATACCCTTGAGTATTGATAGAACTAGACCATATCCTTGAGTATTGATAGAACTAGACCATACCCTTGAGTGTTGATAGAACCAGACTATACCATTGAGTATTGATAGAACTAGACCATACCCTTGAGTATTGATAGAACTAGACCATACCCTTGAGTATTGATAGAACTAGACCATACCCTTGAGTATTGATAGAACTAGACCATACCCTTGAGTATTGATAGAACTAGAACATACCCTTGAGTATTGACAGAACTAGGCCATACCCTTGAGTATTTATAGAACTAGACCATACCCTTGAGTATTGATAGAACTAGACCATATCTTTGAGTATTGATAGAACTAGGCCATACCCTTGGGTATTGATTGAACTAGGCCATACAATTGTGTATTGATAGAACTAGGCCATACCCTTGAGTATTGATAGAACTAGACCATATCCTTGAGTATTGATAGAACTAGACCATACCCTTGAGTGTTGATAGAACCAGACCATACTATTGAGTATTGATAGAACTAGACCATACCCTTGAGTATTGATAGAACTAGGCCATACCCTTGAGTATTGATAGAACTAGACCATACCCTTGAGTATTCATAGAACTAGGCCATATCCTCAAGTATTGATAGAACTAGGCCACATCCTTGAGTATTGATAGAACTAGGCCATACCCTTGAGTATTGATAGAACTAGGCCATACCCTTGAGTATTGATAGAACTAGGCCATACCCTTGAGTATTGATAGAACTAGGCCATACCCTTGAGTATTGATAGAACTAGACCATACCCTTGAGTATTGATAGGACTATCAAATACAAAAATTGAAACATTACCACCCCAAGTAAATTCAAAAATTTCCTTATTTTGGTAGTAAAAACTATATAATACAGAATAGGAAGAAAGAAACAATGATAATTTATGTGTTTGACTATAAAATGATTAATTAAAGGCCGAAATCTCCAAAACGTAAGATATGTTTACTTAAAATGATGTTTCCTAAACGAAGGGGTCAGGGTATGGGAAAGTCATACTATTTCTATGAAATTTTAGCTATACGAAAGCTATATAATTACTGAAAGTTAACCTCACTTCTTGTCACGAAACATTTCGATTTGAGTAACTAGTATAAAACAGTTTATATAATGAATATGACTACCGCTTTCTTTCAATTTGTCGTAACTACTGTATCTGTCGTAAGGCCTAAAAATTTGTGTTTCGGGTAACTCGACCCTACCTACAAAAACACGCCGACCCTAACATTTTTTCGTTCAAAAAAAATCCGATTTCCGTTTTCATTCCAGTCTGTTGGTTCTTACAGAAACAGCAGTACACATGACGCAGAAGTATCCGTACATTACAGTGCGTATCCTGCAGAGTTCTTGAAATCGTGCGGTCCTGTCGGCAAAACCGATTAAATTCAAGAATGTCCGATATGATACTGTAGAGTACTGCGCCGGTCCTTGTGACCGGCAAATTCTTCACCCCGATATTGCGATTTAGAAATTCCGATCCAGAAAAAAAAACGTAAAATATTTTATCTTTATAAACGTCTGATCAACTGCTGATGTTTAAAGCATACACTACGAAGAACGGCTGTTGTCCAATTGTCATATCATCTTAGCAATTTAATCACCGAGACCTTTGCTCTTCAAATTTAATTGACCGCTCGCTAAAGCGGAATCACCGCAATAGCAGCATTGCAGCAATCCATGGCAATCTTACAGTCTACGAGTATGCAAATCGTTGTTTAATAATTCCAAAATGTGCATACGTGTAGCTATTAATCTAATGAAATGATAACAGATGTTTGTATTTTGAATCCTTTATCACTCTGGTCAGCCATCAGACATCTTTTTTGTGAGATGATTGAAAGTTATTTTATTTATGACGTCTGTGTAGAAGTATATTTCTTTGCAAACACAGCGTCTCTATACTGTAGTTAGCATAGTTTATTCATCGAAAGCATTGCTTTTTGCAAATATACAAACGAAATACACATAGATAACCATTTAGAATGACCCTCTCAAATATTATGCTCATAAATAGTACATTTAAGTTAAAAGAAATGGAGTGAAATAGTCCTCAAGTAAAACCCCTCGTGTTACCTCTCGATATTAAGACAAGATTTTAAGATGTTTAAATGTACGTTCATTAGTTATGCGATACGTATAGTTGCAATCAACCTGTTACCACAATGTTGCGGGAAATCACCTCGATTGACCAAGTGCAGTGGTGAAGTGGGTGCGGTGATTTGCTGCAATCTGATCGCCACCATCTGCGTCACAATAATTAGACACAATTTAGTAAACGTAAAGCCCACACATTAGACGCTTCCTCAGCAAAAAGCAGAAATCGTTCGAAGAATAACTGTCTGGCAGGGAAATTCAAATCAGAATATAAAGAGGGAAGGGACTGTTTAAAACATTATCCAAATATAGGCATGACATGTACTGTTTGGTTTGAAAACGTAAATTACTGCCCTCTTCCCTTCAATACAGACAGTAAACCAGTAAACATAAAATCATGCATTGCAACCAAATAATAAGCAATCTGTTGAACAAAAAACTGTAGTTACACTAAATGAATCTCTTAAATTAAACAAATCAAAATAAAATTTTGTTATATACATGCCTGCATTAAATTGAACAGAACCATGATAACATACTTCTTTTCTTTGTGAGAGAAAAGTGTAAATCTAAATCTGAGCTATTCTTCTGTAAACCATTATTTTTCTCCTTTTTTTTGGACTGATTAGTTTCTGTCCGGACTGATATTAGTTTGTGGCAAATGTCAGTTGGAGTGACTGACATCCGAAAAAAAGATCTCAAGAACTCTGTTATCCTATCATTAAAACACTTCAACCATCAGAAACAGCCATGCAAGTACAGAAATTAAAACCCTCCTTACAGTCAGTTTAGCAGTGTGATTACATTATCTTTAACATCAGATACAATGTCAAAATGGAAATAAAATTAAATCTGTGTTGAATGTACGTAGTATTTGTTAACTGAGGTGCGTGTTCAAAATAAGATAAGTATGTTATTCACAAAGAAGCTCAAGTCTAAGCATATGATTTAACACCTATAACAGCGTGTGTCTTAATTATGAGAATAAGTCAAAAGTTTCTCTATGAAAAGCATATTAGGCATACTATTCACAAAGAAACTTTCATCTAATTCTTAGGTTTACTACACATCATGATATTATACGTCTCAAGTCTGACACCTAGACTTAATTTTCTTTGTAATTAGCATGTCTAATGAACTCAGAAAATCTAGCCAATGATCTCGGATGTTCACAGAAATTTATAATAGGGTATAAAGTCACAGTAAGTTACTCAAAATCAATTAATCAACAAAATAAGGCAAAACCTGTTTTGTAAACATGGTAAAATGAAAACAGGGCTTGGGTCTGGTGGTTATTTGTTTTTTATTTCAGCATGTGTATGACGTCTATTTTGAACTATCAAAATACTTCAATAAAACTGTAAACAATATTGGTGCCCATTTGTGCGCAAATACATTTAAACTAAAATCTACTTATATAAAAAAATAAGGAATAATGCCTACCTACCCTACCTAATTTTTTTCATGACCTTTACACTAAACACACAATTTTTTTAGGCCTAACTACTGTATTTAAATTTATCTCGAAAGTTTTAGAAAATGACAAAATATAACGGATTTCATTATGGAGCCCAATCGTGAAGACCCAAATGTGACAAATCACCATACATGTAAGTAGTTACAACAAATGTGATAAATCACCAAAAATAGTTACGACAAATATGATAAATTACCATAAGTAGTTACTATAAATCTGATAAATGACCATAAGTAGTTACTATAAATCTGATAAATCACCATAAGTAGTTACTTTAAATCTGATAAATCACCATAAGTAGTTACTATAAATCTGATAAATCACCATAAGTAGTTACTATAAATCTGATAAATCACCATAAGTAGTTACGACAAATGTGATAAATCACCATAAGTAGTTACTATAAATCTGATAAATCACCATAAGTAGTTACGACAAATCTGATAAATCACCATAAGTAGTTTCGACAAATCTGATAAATTGCCATAAGTAATTACGATAAATCTGATAAATCACCATAAACAGTTACTATAAATCTGATAAATCACCGTAAGTAGTTACGACAAAACAAGTCTGCTTTACTTCTGTGTGTTTTGATAAGTAAAGATAATTAATCAATTAATCCTTTTCAAATTTTCGTTACAAGAGTGAGATTAACGCATATTTATGGCAGAAATGTGAGATTAACGCATATTTATAGTACACAAGAGTGAGATTAATGCATATCTACAGTAGACAAGAGTGGGATTAACGTAAATTTACAGTAGACAGTGCTGTAGGATGATGTACTCCAATAATACATGTAGTTTTACATGTATTTATAACCGGTTATTGTTCTACATGTATTTATATCCGGTTATTGTTCTACATGTATTTATATCCGGCTATTGTTCTACATGTATTTATATCCGGTTATTGTTCTACGTGTATTTATATCCGGTTATTTTTCTACATGTATTTATATCCGGTTATTGTTCTACGTGTATATATAACCGGTTATTGTTCTACATGTATTTATATCAGGTTATTGATCTACATGTATTTATATCCGGCTATTGTTCTACATGTATATATATCCGGTTATTGTTCTACATGTATTTATATCCGGTTATTTTTCTACATGTATTTATATCCGGTTATTGTTCTACATGTATTTATATCCGGTTATTATTCTACATGTATTTATATCCGATTATTGTTCTACATGTATTTATACCAGGTTATTTTTCTACATGTATTTATATCCGGTTATTGTTCTACATGTATTTATATCCGGTTATTGTTCTACATGTATCTATATCCGGTTATTGTTCTACATGTCTTTATATCCGGTTACTGTATACTATATGGATCACAGTTTATCAAATTTCTTCATTGTCGTATGTATGTTTTATTATTTTAAAGAGCGTCACTAATTTATAATGTGTATTTTATTGTATACATACAGTACGAGTATGTATATACTAAAATGACGAGTATATGATTTCCTTGTCTTTATTGATGAAATAAAACAACGACTTAATATCACGAAATAGTAAACAAAGCTTTGCGTCGTCTGACCGACGTGGAATTGTTTGAAACTTCGTCAGTATTTCTATCTTCTGGTATGAATGCCGGAAGTGACGTTTGTTTAAACAAATGGCGAAATTTTCGAGGTTTCCGACATATAATGTATATATCTTCAAAAATATGGCTCACATCCTCTACTGACTCTCTCACTGATATTTCATAAAAAGACGTGCATCCGAGCTCTGTTGATTTGCGCCTCCCTTCTTCCTCCGACACCATGCGGTCATACGATCTGTCAATCTGGTTACCAACCAGAGCCACTGGTGTTGTATGTGATGTTGTCTCCGGAATAGACGCGCTCTGTTTTCGTTGTCGTTTGGCGTAGGAATTAATCAGAAACTTGAGTCTACAAACCTCACTAAAACTGCACATGTCGGTGACAGAATACATCAGAATAAATGCATCTGCCCATTTAATGTGTTCTTCTATTCTACTTTTCTCCTCCTAAGGAAAAAAAAGAGTAAGTAATATTAACTAAGAGAACAAAAGATGTGATCAGATGTGTCATGTTAGTCAAAGAGAAGACAGAAGACATCTGACCAAGTTGTATGACACAAATCACCATGGACATGCACTGTAAACATGATAATAGTCAAAGAGAAGACAGAAGACATCTGACCAAGCTGTATGACACAAATCACCAAGGACATGCACTGTAAACATGATAATAGTCAAAGAGAAGACAGAAGACATCTGACCAAGCTGTATGACACAAATCACCAAGGACATACACTGTAAACATGATAATAGTCAAAGAAAAGACGGAAGACATCTGACCAAGCTGTACGACACAAATCACAAAGGACATGCACATAAACATGATAATAGTCAAAGAGAAGACAGAAAACATCTGACCAAGCTGTATGACACCAATCACCAAGGACATGCACTGTAAACATGATAATAGTCAAAGAGAAGACAGAAAACATCTGACCAAGCTGTATGACACCAATCACCAAGGACATGCACTGTAAACATGATAATAGTCAAAGAGAAGACAGAAGACATCTGACCAAGCAGTGTGACACAAATCACCAAGGACATGCACTGTAAACATGATAATAGTCAAAGAGAAGACAGAGGACACCTGACCAAGCTGTATGACACAAATCACCAAGGACATGCACATAGAACATGATAATAGTCAAAGAGAAGACAAAAGACATCTGACCAAGCAGTGTGACACAAATCACCAAGGACATGCACATTAAACATGATAATAGTCAAAGAGAAGACAGAGGACACCTGACCAAGCTGTATGACACAAATCACCAAGGACATGCACTGTAAACATGATAATAGTCAAAGAGAAGACAGAAGACACCTGACCAAGCTGTATGACACAAATCACCAAGGACATGCACATAGAACATGATAATAGTCAAAGAGAAGACAAAAGACATCTGACCAAGCTGTATGACACAAATCACCAAGGACATGCACATTAAACATGATAATAGTCAAAGAGAAGACAGAGGACATCTGACCAAGCTGTATGACACAAATCACCAAGGACATGCACTGTAAACATGATAATAGTCAAAGAGAAGACAGAAGACACCTGACCAAGCTGTATGACACAAATCACCAAGGACATGCACTGTAAACATGATAATAGTCAAAGAGAAGACAGAAGACACCTGACCAAGCTGTATGACACAAATCACTAAGGACATACACTGTAAACATGATAATAGTCAAAGAAAAGACAGAAGACATCTGACCAGGCTGTATGACACCAATCACCTAGGACATGCACATAAACATGATAATAGTCAAAGAGAAGACAGAAGACATCTGACCAAGCTGTATGACACAAATCACCAAGGACATGCACCTAAACATGATATCAATCAAAGAGAAGACAGAAGACATCTGACCATGCTGTGAGACACAAATCACCAAGGACATGCACTGTAAACATGATAACAATCAAAGAGAAGACAGAAGACATCTGACCATGCTGTACGACACAAATCACCAAGGACATACACTGTAAACATGATAACAGTCAAAGAGAAGACAGAAGACATCTGACCAAGCTGTACGACACAAATCACCAAGGACATGCACTGTAAACATGATAATAGTCAAAGAGAAGACAGAAGACATCTGACCAAGCTGTATGACACAAATCACCAAGGACATGCACATAAACATAATATTAGTCAAACAAAGGCCCAAGTGGGCTCTATATTGCTCGCCTGAGTACCTAGATGATCAGTCATGCAGGAAGGAAGAATTCATTTATTTTTGCATTACTGTGACTAAGTCAACACAAATGTTGAAAATATGTCAAATTTTATTTCAGACCAGAATAAAAAAACAACACTTTTTTGCACATTCATTCAGGTGATTTTGACATAAAGCAGTTGCTTTGTGTCTGCAAGATGTGGTTCAGGGCAACAAGTTAGTAATTTTCTTTAGGTGGGGCCTTTTGTTGACTGATTTCAAGTCTGGGTCATGAACAACAATTGTTTCAAATATTGTCCAGATCCAACTTAAAATGGCCTAATTTCATATGTTGAGTGTTGAGAAACATCTAAAAACTTATTTAGATGTGTAAAGAAATGAAAAAAATTTTGGACCACAGCTGGATTTGTACCGCTACTCTCCATATTTTAATTACCAAGTGGTATAGGTACCATTGTGAGACCTAGTTTTTAGACTTGGTGGTATTTTCTGTTGACCAATTGGGATGAAATGTACAGAACTAATAGGGGATCTACAATACTTTATGTATACCATGTTTCATTAAAATTGTTCATGTGGTATAACAGCAGAAGTTTAAAATGTGAAGAATTGTCCCTATACACCCTCATTTGGAAATCTTAAAAAATTCATAGAAAATCCAAAAATTGAGATATTGACAAAATTCTTTCAAATTAACATTCCTTACCATAATTATGATCACAATAGTCGATAAGAAATCATCATTATCAATTAACTAGGAAATATGACACTTTTCTGCATTGAAATCAGAAGTCCAAACAAATGTTGAAAAAAAATTCTAAAATTTGATTTTGGAAGGGAACCAAAATGACAATATGTCTTCACTCATCCTCTAGATCATTTCTATGCATTCTGCTTGTCTCTGTATACAGCTAGTATGAAGAATATTGTGAAAGGAGGGTACTCTTTTGTAACCTACTTTTGACTATGGTGGCGCCACCTGTAAAGAGGTCTGGACTAAAACAACAAAATTTGAAGGGTACCATAAGTGATTTATTTCTACCAAGATTTATTAAAACCCTTCCAACAGATTTGCAGAAAAAGTTGAAAATGTGAAAAATGGCCACCCCCCCCCCCCCCCCCCCCACTTTATTTTAGGAAGTCTTAAAAAAATTCATAAAAAAATCCAAAAATTGAGATATTGACAAAATTCTTTCACAATAATATTCCTTACCATAATCATGATCACAATAGTCCATAAGGAATCATCATTATCAATTAACTGAAAAACATGACACTTTTCTGCATTGAAATCACTAAGTCCAGAA
Source organism: Pteria penguin (assembly GCA_035048485.1). Classification (NCBI taxonomy): domain Eukaryota; kingdom Metazoa; phylum Mollusca; class Bivalvia; order Pterioida; family Pteriidae; genus Pteria; species Pteria penguin. The sequence continues at coordinate 5,124,446 of CM068581.1, forward strand.
ACAGTCAAAAAAGCGTAAATTTCTATTTGACAGATCTTAACCCCGAACACAATTTTTGATAACCCATCTTTATAGATTATTGAAATGAAATTAGTTTTCCCATTTATGCACTGATTCTGGAGGAGAAGATTTTTGAAGAAGGGTACCGTTATGGGCACTTTTCACCCCGCCCTGGATCCACCCAGAGGGAATCTAGGTGCCAAACACAATTTTAGTAGTACATCATTTATACAAAGTTTGATCCAAATCTGCAATGTAGTACATCATTTATACAAAGTTTGACCCAAATCTGCAATGTAGTTCCAGAGAAGAAGTCGAAATGTGAAAAAGTTAACGACGGACGGACGGACGACGGACGGCGCACTATGACTATAGCTCACTTGAGCCTATGGCTCAGGTGAGCTGAAAACACAGAAAACGACATAACAAAAATATTCGACAGTACTGCAGTTACGATACCAACTTAGGACGATCAACTAAAGTAACAAACATCACTCAATTGGTGTGTTTAACTGGTTTGCGGGCGTCCACCTTCTCACTCACCGTAAAAGCAGCACAATAAAAGGACACACATTTAAGAAATTATAAACAATCTTCCATATAGAGAACAAGGATCAACAGGATTCTCAAGACGAGAGGTCAGAAAAATTTAAACACACGAAACTTACTACGGAAGTACATGTTAATATCAATAATATGTTAGGCAACATCAACATAAGTAAACTGTGCTCTTCTCGTCTGTAAGCGAGCTCGGATCCTTGATCTGTAGGAGTCTCGACAGTCATCGGGGACGAGGTTCAGGACCTTGTCTTCTCTGAAATGGTTTGAACAAGGCCCGTCAGAGAGTCCGCACCGCCCTGTTAGTCAGCGTGCAACTTTCAAGTAAAAGTCTGTATAAGGATGTAGAAGGACCTAATACAAGACATATGGTCTTTGCGATGGTCTTGGGGTCATACTGTCGATTTCGAAGGCATTTAATTATTTTAGGACTGCCAGATATGAAATTATAGAACTTTGAACACTCCTTGGTTTATACACTAGATCACCGTAGAAATTGGGATGGGAATTTCGCTGGATACATATTGTTTAAAAGTTACATTTCCGAATTTAGATAAAATTTCTGAATAAGATCTGTGAAATTTACCCAAAGTTTTTAGAAGTTTACGATATCTATTATCTATAACCCTGAGTTAGTTTGAAAGTGATTTGAACATTTTTTGCCTGAAAACCCAAACCACTATCAAGTGTTTATGTAAAATGTTATATTACTTACCCTTGCTGCAGTATCTAAGACCTCTAACGTGACAGTGTCGCCATCTATACAACGGGAGCATGAGTAGACTTTCTCTACAAAAATAATAAACACTTCGTGGTAAGTCCCAACACAAATAACCATACAATGAAATACATCATTATCTATAACTTTATAGTGACACAGTAATTACACATATTTTAGGGGATTCCCCAAGTGTACCGGCGCGTCCCTGGCCAGACGTTAGCCGAGTTAGGAAGGCGGTGGTTTCCAAGTATACCGGCGCGTCCCTGGTCAGACGATAGCCGAGTTAGGAAGGCGGTGGTTTCTAACTGTATAACTACGGTATACCTTTTGTAAAACGTTGATCGTTTATATTCTCATTCTAATTTACTTTTACACAATTGTCAATTAATCGTATAAAATGCTTCCGATTTCTCCGGTTTTATGAAAATATTTGAATGTTTCTAAAATGAACAAAGCAATAGTTTAGGACGCTTAATTTTGGTTAAACATTACTAAGTGTTTCCGTCTCAACCAATGAGAACTGATAGAATATTAGAATAGAATTATAATGAAAAGAGACCCCTTTTTAAATTGAAATATTGTTCCAGTGGTTGTTAACGTGGAATGTATCTGGTACCAAATCATGAAATTTTCATGATCATGTCCATGTAATCCTATTCAAATACATGTAAATGTTTCCATCTGTACCTAACTAGCTACAAAGACGCAAACTGTCATGTGACCGTAACCAGTCACAATATGGCATTGGTGGATGATATGATTTTCCGATCGGTATTTTCAATTTCAAATGGTTAGTTTAGATAAAATACGCATTTTACCTAATTCAGGATCATATTCACCGATGAATCGTCGAGTCAAAAAACGAACTGTGAGAGCTGAAAATGATAGAGAATGTTCATTAGTCTAAATGGAAAAATGGAAATCAAATACATTAAATTCCAAATAATTTAACTCACATATAAAAACGACCAATTATAATAAAACCAAAGTACACTCCATTTAACAAAAGTATGCATTAATAATAATAATAATAATAATAATAATAATAATAATAATAACAACAACAAACAAAACAACCAACCAAAACAACCCCCCCCCCCCAAATCATAAAAAGATACTGGCCCAATATCCAAAATAACTTCTAAACAAATACAGTAACAAAAACAAACAATAAGAGCGACGCCCAACTTTGTAGAATACGCCTGTCGCTTAAATTGAAGTGGTAAAAATAAGGACTGTGACCATGACCATGCAGATATTACCTTTGTTCAATGTCATGACACACCCTTGGGTCCTGGGAAACAACTCTGTGAACAATTTTCCATATCCATGCAAGGGTAAAAAGATTTATCCATCATATGCACTGTGACCTTGACCTTGTAGATGTGATCTTGATTCAAGGATATGGCACACCCATGTGTTCTGGGCAATATTCTGTGAAATATTATTAAATTCCATGGATGGGATACACAAATATGACTAGGACAAAGATTTACCCATCATATGCACTGTGACTTTGACCTTGCTGATATGACCTTCATTCAGGTCATGACACACCCTTGGATTCTGAGCAACAATTCTGTGAAATATTATTCAAATCCATGCAAGGGTAAACAGTTATGGCCCGAACAAAGATTTACCAATCATTTGTTATGTGACCTTGACCTTGCAGATAGTCATGACACACCCTTGGGCCTTGGGCAACAAATCTTTGAAATATTATTCAAATCCATGCAAAGGATAAAAAGTTATGGCCCGTACAAACTATAGCGCACGGACGCCGGACGGAAAACGCCATAACATCATACGTCCCCGTCTAAAAGCGGACGTATAAAATGACAACACAACTCGCTCCAAATAAATAAATAACAAATAACAAAATAGATAAAAGAATAAAAGAAATACCATACAAAATGAAAGAACAAATCAATGTTCAATGTATAGACAGCAAACGCACGTTTTCTTTATGTCAAACATACAGAAATACGAAACGCAATGTGTAAAAACGTAGAATACATATCAAGTCAAATACAGGTACAGATTTTATGGGCAATCAGAACAGATGGAAATGAAGTTGCTGTAACATGAAGGTTGCAAAGTGACAATTCTACGACATCCTTTATAATGAGAACGTAGCACACTTTACTGACCCCGTAAATGTCACATGGAAATTGTCTTATAAATTGAAGGAAATGGTTTGTAACTATCTATTATCTTGTATGATTACACCTCCAACTATATTAACCTCCTGCGTAATAGTACTCCGTGTTACATCTCCACTCAATCAACGATCTCCTACATAATGTCGACCCGTGTTACATCTCTACGCAATGAACCTTCGCCAACATAGTAGTATTCCTTGTTACCACAATCTCCTACATAATGTCGACCCGTCTTACATCTCTACGCAATGAACCTTCGCCAACATAGTAGTATTCCTTGTTACCACAATCTCCTACATAATGTCGACCCGTGCTATATCTCCATGCGCGGATACAGCGGGGGGGGGGGTCTGGAAACCCCCCCCCCCCTTGGAATCTGAAAATTTTACCAAAAAAAGGTAATATTTGGGCATTTTTGGGGTTGAACCCCCCTCGTCTAAGAGAAAAATTTACCTTTTTTGGTTGGACCCCCTCTGACAAAAATTTCTGGATCCGCACATGATCTCTACGCAATAAACCTTCCCCAACATAGTAGTATTCCTTGTTACCACAATCTCCTACATAATGTCGACCCGTGCTATATCTCTACGCTATGAACCTTCGCCAACATAGTAGTATTCCTTGTTACCACAATCTCCTACATAATGTCGACCCGTCTTACATCTCTACGCTATGAACCTTCGCCAACATAGTAGTATTCCTTGTTACCACAATCTCCTACATAATGTCGACCCGTGCTATACCTCTACGCAATGAACCTTCACCAACATAGTAGTATTCCTTGTTACCACAATCTCCTACATAATGTCGACCCGTGCTATACCTCTACGCAATGAACCTTCGCCAACATAGTAGTATTCCTTGTTACCACAATCTCCTACATAATGTCGACCCGTGCTATATCTCTACGCAATGAATCTTCACCAACATAGTAGTATTCCTTGTTACCACAATCTCCTACATAATGTCGACCCGTGCTATACCTCTACGCAATGAACCTTGACCAACATAGTAGTATTCCTTGTTACCACAATCTCCTACATAATGTCGACCCGTGCTATACCTCTACGCAATGAATCTTCACCAACATAGTAGTATTCCTTGTTACCACAATCTCCTACATAATGTCGACCCGTGCTATACCTCTACGCAATGAATCTTCACCAACATAGTAGTATTCCTTGTTACCACAATCTCCTACATAATGTCGACCCGTGTTACATCTCTACGCAATGAACCTTCACCAACATAGTAGTATTCCTTGTTACCACAATCTCCTACATAATGTCGACCCGTGCTATACCTCTACGCATTGAACTTTCACCAACATAGTAGTATTCCTTGTTACCACAATCTCCTACATAATGTCGACCCGTGCTATACCTCTACGCATTGAACTTTCACCAACATAGTAGTATTCCTTGTTACCACAATCTCCTACATAATGTCGACCCGTGTTACATCTCTACGCTATGAACTTTCACCAACATAGTAGTATTCCTTGTTACCACAATCTCCTACATAATGTCGACCCGTGTTACATCTCTACGCAATGAATCTTCACCAACATAGTAGTATTCCTTGTTACCACAATCTCCTACATAATGTCGACCCGTGCTATATCTCTACGCAATGAACCTTCACTAACATAGTAGTCAATCTCCTACATAATGTCGACCCGTGTTACATCTCATGTTACTGTCTGTAACCCGGTACGGAACATACATAAATAACTGATGTGCTAGTGGTGTTTGGTCTTTAGTCAACGCAAAGTTCTTCAGTTTTTTAACAATTACGTCAGTATAAGTCATGTCGGCCTCTGGTACATGTAGTACTCCTTGTTACAGCAATCTCCTACATAATGTCGACCCGTGTTACATCCCAACTCCAACAAGCGACCCGTCTTACAGGGGAGGGGGCATTTTTTCCCACCTCTTGTAATTAAAAATATTATAGCTGTTAAAATTGATTTCTAAATTTCAGAAATAAAATATAAACTGAATGGTACTTACTGATTTTCAATACAACACTCATAATCATGCATTATTATTTCATTAATGATTAATACTAATTGTTTAGGTTACCGAGCCACGTCAGGATGATTCTAGTAGCTTAAAGCATAAATATAACAGGGAGGAAATGTAGTTCCAATACAAATGTTACAAAGAAACTTAAGATCTACCATATGATAGACTGAAATAATCTGTATAGTGTATTACAACCAAATTCAGGCCAAGCACAAGGGTAATGTCAAGTATGGCATTTGTTTCATGTAATTAATTAAATGATCAAACATTTGTTACTGTGATCACTTTTGATCAGAAGTATCAAAAGTTATCAAATGACACTACTAAAGAAATTGTTGGAAAACGTTAAAAACATTATATATTCCATATCTTGTTATCGTTCACTATGATATATGATAATTTCTCGTTCGAATGTTATTTTTCTCGCTCGAACAAAATCTTTAAAATAGCACAAAACGGTTTCGTTGACATGCGCGGATCCAGAAATTTTTGTCAGCGAGGGTCCAACCAAAAAAGGTAAATTTTTCTCTTAGACGAGGGGGGGTCCAACCCAAAAAATGCAAAATATTACCTTTTTTTGGTAAAATTTTCGGATTCCAGGGGGTCCAGACCCCCTCTACCCCCCACCCCCTCTGTATCCGCCCATGGTAGATAAACCATTAATGTTTACATCAGTACAGTTACGATTAATTAACTATGTCTCCTTTGTGCCCCTTGACTCAATTCTCTTATTTACTATCTGTATTTGATAGTTTGTTTCATGCATTTGTAATTAGTAGCAAGGCTATAGATGGTAAACGATAACATAAACACATTCACGTCTACTACGGTTATGTTTACGTTGTACGGTTATGTTTATGTAACAATAGCATTCCACCAGTCATATTATCTTTAGATTTGTCTACAGAAAGATCTAAATCGAACATTAACATTGCTCTTAAATTCTTCTAATTTCTGAGTTAGAAAAAGTTTTAGTCTTCAGACTTGTCTCAGTATGATCTGAAGATCTGAAGATATGTACATGGAACCGTTTTGAAAAAAAAGCTACTTTCATTTGAAACATATATAAATCCAAACAGGTAAATTAGCTCATGCTGCAAACAGCTACAGTTAGTGTGTCCTCGCACAATATTTAACACTTTTTTGGTAAAGATATGTATAGTATTTATGCCAACAGCAGTCTCTTTTCTCAGGGTTCAGACAACAGACAGTAAATCATACCATATCCCCAAAAGCTGCTTTGATCGTGTTTATATCATAAATCACAACAAAACTGCAATTTCTATTCAGATAAATTAGAAAAATCAATCGTGTATATATTTTACAATTTTCAAGTGATTAAGAGTGTGAATTTCAGGGGTCCGTGAATGTCCACTGTGGTACATTGTTGTTAGTGCCATAGTCATGTGACACCAGTTACTTTCGTATTTTGCTTGGATTTTATTTCTTGGAAGTTTCTTAATGATGCATCTAATTTAGATTTGCAAGTTCTTAGGTTATAGTTTACGTCAATATACAATGATATTCACCAATGACTGTTTCATTATGATATATCGTCACACAATAATAATCTCTGCTATATGAAGGGTGATGGTGCTTAATTGTTACATATTAACATATATAACGGCCCCACCCCAAGCATTGGATGACCAGTTATATGTGGACATATATAACGGCGCCACCCCAAGCATTGGATGACCAGTTATATGTGGACATATATAACGGCGCCAACCCAAGCATTGGATGACCAGTTACATGCAGACATATATAACGACGCCACCCAAGCATTGGATGACCAGTTACATGCAGATATATATATAACGGCGCCACCCAAGCATTGGATGACCAGTTACATGTGGACATATATAACGGCGCCACCCCAAGCATTGGATGACCAGTTACATGTGGACATATATAACGGAGCCACCCAAAGCATTGGATGATATGATACATGTGGACATATATAACGGCGCCATCCCAAGCATTGGATGACCAGTTATATGTGGACATATATAACGACGCCACCCAAGCATTGGATGACCAGTTACATGCAGATATATATAACGGCGCCACCCAAGCATTGGATGACCAGTTACATGTGGACATATATAACGACCCCACCCAAGCATTGGATGACCAGTTACATGCAGATATATATAACAGCGCCACCCCAAGCATTGGATGACCAGTTACATGTGGACATATATAACGGAGCCACCCAAAGCATTGGATGATATGATACATGTGGACATATATAACGGCGCCACCCCAAGCATTGGATGACCAGTTACATGTGGACATATATAACGGAGCCACCCAAAGCATTGGATGATATGATACATGTGGACATATATAACGGCGCCACCCCAAGCATTGGATGACCAGTTACATGTGGACATATATAACGGAGCCACCCAAAGCATTGGATGACCAGTTACATGTGTACATATATAACGGAGCCACCCAAAGCATTGGATGATGTTACATGTGGACATATATAACGGAGCCACCCAAAGCATTGGATGATGTTACATGTATACGTATATAACGGAGCCATCCCAAGCATTGGATAATATGTTAAATGTAGACATAAACTGTGTCAGGGCACCTTGGTTTACGTCTGTGGTGCAGATAGGAAAGTAGGTGATAATGAGAACATTATAGAGTTTCTGTTCAACTCAAGACAAATGAACCATGCTTTGTATATAATAAACTAAAGCGATACGGGTACTAGGCTCCTTATCAACATCAGAGAGCATTATCATAAAAGCAACACCTGTATGGACATCAATTTGTTATTGTATTGTTATATTTAGTGACGAAAAATATCATATATAACTAAATCCCGAGTACGTTCAGAACAAATGTGAAGTATAACCAATACATCTAGTGTTGCATTACGCTGTTTCCAATTGGCCTGTAGGTTCATATTTTCATCAGTTCCTGTCTTCAATAGTTACTGTATATGTATACATCTATTCCGGCCTTCCCAATAATCCTCCAAAACTTTATTGGAAAACAAGTTACTATTGTTTGAATAAAGTATGATAAACATACTTAAACAATTCACCGACCAATCTGGCGATTTTTTCTCTCTCGGAATTTTGTTGCAGAATGGTTAAATTATTCATGAAATAAGCATATCAAATTCAACAACACTATGAAAAGTCAGAGTGATGTTACAAATATTTTAACTCTAAAGATGGACAAGAGTATGAAAAGTCAAAGTGATTTTACAGATTTTTACTCTTTAGATGGACAAAAGTCTATTCATTAAAGGGGATATATTAAAACTTACCCGATTTTCCAACCCCGTTTTGTCCTAAGATTGCGATCCTAAGCGGACGTTGTCGGGTGTTCATCGACAATTTCCGTAAAAGTCTCGGTGATGACATGTTTTTCATTCCGTCCCTATGGCAAAGTGAGAAAGTGGAAAAGTTCAGTACAATAGTTTAATTATTTCACAAAGGATGTCGAGCGTTTATACATCAATCTAGCGTATGCAGTTACACTATAATTACGTTTGTCTTGTGTGGGGTCTGGGTAATTACCGTAGTCACCAACAGAACATTTTAGAACAACTGACGTCCAATGTAAATAGTCAAAATCCGTTGTTTACAGGAATGTTATTTTTGAGCACTGTCCAACAGTATGTCCAGTTTACAGGTGTACCACGGGAAATGCTATATTTAGTATGCAAGTAGTTAATGTTAATCAGAGATTATAAAGAATTAATTCCTTAATCTACAAACACTCCTCCTGATTTACCTCATTAATCACTGTATGGGGTTTATACCACACTCCATATCATAATATCCAATTAACTGTTCTAGTGATTTACTAAATTAACTTTTATTTCACAAATAATTCCTCGGAGTGGAAGACTGCAAATAGAACTTTACCAAGGCATAGGTATCTTAGTGTTCTAAAGTAACCCGAACTTTGCCCTTTTCTAGTTCGATGTAACAAAATATTAGATCCAATTAAAGTCGCACTAATTCTCTTCAAGTGGTAGTTAAATACATGCGATACCGAGAATTCCGTAATCAGTGCTGAGATATTTAGAAGCAGCTACATACGCCGTTCTCTACGACATTACAGGATAATGGAGTTTGACAAGCGTATCATCAATGACGTGAAGCCGTGGTGTTAACAAGGTCTGGCTTACCATCCTCAGATAGTGTAGGGCATGTAATTCACTTATCAATTTATAGCAGGGAAGTGCAAACAGTAGGTATTTACTGTATCCCAGTTTATAGTATTACGTTGGTTAAACGCCTTTCGCCGTCTACATTGCCGTGAACGCACCTGCTATGACGTTATCGCTCTTCATAAGAATAGCTTACTTCCCATTCTATCGATGGTAAAACTTTCCTCATCTTACGGCCTTAATACACATTTACATAATATATACGATATATTAACTCCTGGTGAAACATTTACAAGAATCAATTTTCGAAGGTCATTGAATTTATTTAAATCAAAATCGCTAGCGCAAAAATGAAATTGCTTATTTCGTCCATTAGTTGGAATATTGCCGTGTCAATGTAAACATTTAATTTTATTGTACTTGTAAACCTAGATCCCACCCTATTTGTTACATACTAATCTTTCTATCATATATTTATCCTCATTAGTCGTTAAGGCTCCGCTGCACGTTTCTTCGTCCAGTTATTTGATATTCCCTGGACTAGTTTAATACATGCATGTATTTGAATAATATATATAATAAAACTTGGATTTATTCAGCACAACACAACTGAAAGTAGAGAACTTCAAATCCAACGAAAGCGTTCAAATTCCAGATGTCGACTCGGATTTTCCAAGTTGATTTTACATCTCTGTGGCGTAATATAGAAAAAATTAAACTCTTTTTATTTTACAACGATTAAGAAACAAGTTAACAACTTATATAAATCTTGCTCGTTGGCGTAAGGGTGTCGTTTGAGTGGGAGGAAACCCGGAAAGCCAGGTTTGTGACAGCCCCACCATGTCAAATACCACATTGGGAATCGAACCCGGATCGCACTGGTGAGAAGACAGCGCGCTACCTGGCCCCCAGGTAATATACAATCAGAACTACATACACCCTGCTCATTTCTTTGTACTATTTAGAGTTTTTACGAGGTACTCTGTATATAGTGTTTATTCTGTATATAGTGCTTGTTCCGTATAAAGTGTCTGTTCTGTACATAGTGTTTGTTCTGTATATAGTGCTTGTACTGTGTATAGTGCTTGTTCTGTATATAGTGCTTCTTCCGTATATAGTGCTTGCTCCATATATAGTGCTTGTTCTGTATATAGGGCTTGTTCTGTATATAGTGCTTGTTCTGTATATAGTGCTTGTTCCGTATATAGTGCTAGTTCTGTATATAGTGCTTGTTCTGTATATAGTGCTTTTTCTGTATATAGTGCTTGTTCTGTATATAGTGCTTGTTCTTTATATAGTGCTTGTTCTGTATATAGTGCTTCTTCCGTATATAGTGCTTGCTCCGTATATAGTGCTTGTTCCGTATATAGTGCTTGTTCTGTATATAGTGCTTGTTCTGTATATAGTGTTTGTTCTGTATATAGTGCTTTTTCTGTATATAGTGCTTGTTCTGTATATAGTGCTTGTTCTGTATATAGTGCTTTTTCTGTATATAGTGCTTGTTCTGGATATAGGGGCTTGTTCTGGATATAGGGGCTTGTTCCGTATATAGTGTTTGTTCTGTATATACATGTAAGGCTTGTTCTGTATATAGCGCTTGTTCTGTTTATAGTGCTTGTTCCGTATATAGTGCTTGTTCTGTATAAAGTGCTTGTTCTGTATATATGGCTTTTTCTGTATTATCGTGCTTGTTCCGTATATAGTACCTGTTCTGTATATAGTGTTTGTTTTGTATATAGTGTTTATTCTGTATATAGTGCTTGTTCCGTATCTAGTGCTTGTTCTGTATATAGTGCTTGTTCCGATAATAGTGTTTGTTTTATATATAGTGTTTATTCTGTATATAGTGCTTGTTCTGTATAAAGTGTTTGTTCTGTATATAGTGCTTGTTCTGTATATAGTGCTTGTTCTGTATATAGTGTTTATTCTGTATATAGGGCTTGTTCTGTATATAGTGCTTGTTCTGTATATAGTGCTTGTTCTGTATATAGTGCTTGTTCCGTATATAGTGTTTGTCCCATATACAATATTTCAGTGTGGTATATCATACATAAAGCATATACATAGTACACTGTATATAGTATTTCTCTGTATTGTTTTGAATTACGTATATTACGTAGTTTTCTGTATGTTGTGCTTGCACGTAGTTTTCTGTATATAGTGATTCTGTGTAATGTCCTGTATGTTGTGCTTGCACGCAGTTTTCTGTATATATTTATTCTGTGTAATGTTCTGTATGTTGTGCTTGCACGTAGTTTTCTGTATATAGTGATTTTGGGTAATGTCCTGTATGTTGTGCTTGCACGTAGTTGTTTGTATATATTTATTCTGTGTAATGTCCTGTATGTTGTGCTTGCACGTAGTTTTCTGTATATAGTGATTCTGTGTAATGTCCTGTATGTTGTGCTTGCACGTAGTTTTCTGTATATATTTATTCTGTGTATTGTCCTGTATGTTGTGCTTGCACGCAGTTTTCTGTATATAGTGATTCTGTGTATTGTCCTGCATGTTGTGCTTACACGTAGTTTTCTGTATATAGTGATTCTGTGTAATGTCCTGTATGATGTGCTTGCACGCAGTTTTCTGTATATAGTGATTCTGTGTAATGTCCTGTATGTTGTGCTTGCACGCAGTTTTCTGTATATAGTGATTCTGTGTAATGTCCTGTATGTTGTGCTTGCACGCAGTTTTCTGTATATAGTGATTCTGTGTAATGTCCTGTATGTTGTGCTTGCACGCAGTTTTCTGTATATAGTGATTCTGTGTAATGTCCTGTATGTTGTGCTTGCACGCAGTTTTGTGTATATAGTGATTCTGTGTAATGTCCTGTATGTTGTGCTTGCACGTAGTTTTCTGTATATAGTGATTCTGTGTAATGTCCTGTATGTTGTGCTTGCACGTAGTTTTCTGTATATAGTGATTCTGTGTAATGTCCTGCATGTTGTGCTCGCACGCAGTTTTCTGTATATAGTGATTCTGTGTAATGTCCTGCATGTTGTGCTTGCACGCAGTTTTCTGTATATAGTGATTCTGTGTAATGTCCTGTATGATGTGCTTGCACGCAGTTTTCTGTATATATTTATTCTGTGTAATGTCCTGTATGATGTGCTTGCACGTAGTTTTCTGTATATATTGATTCTGTGTACTGTCCTGTATGTTGTGCTTGCACGCAGTTTTCTGTATATAATGATTCTGTGTAATGTCCTGTATGCTGTGCTTGCACGTAGTTTTCTGTATATAGTGATTCTGTGTTATGTCCTGTATGTTGTGCTTGCACGCAGTTTTCTGTATATAGTGATTCTGCGTTACGTCCTGTATGCTGTGCTTGCACGTAGTGTTCTGTATATAGTGATTCTGTGTAATGTCCTGTATGTTGTGCTTGCACGTAGTTCTCTGTATATAGTGATTCTGTGTAATGTCCTGTATGTTGAGCTCTTTGTCGTGTCCTGTATATAGTGACTCTATGTCGTGTCCTGTATATAATGACTCTATGTCGTGTCCTGTATATAGTGACTCTTTTTTGTCGTGTCCTGTATATACTGACTCTGTGTCGTGTCCTGTACATAGTGACGTTATGTCGTGTCCTGTATATAGTGACTCTTTTTTGTCGTGTCCTGTATATAAAGACTTTGTCGTTTCCTGTATATAGTGACTCTATGTCGTGTCCTGAATATACTGACTCTTTGTCGTGTCCTGTATATAATGACACTTTGTCGTGTCCTGTATATATTGACTCTATGGCGTGTCCTGTATATAGTGACTCTTTGTCGTTTCCTGTATATAGTGACTTTTTGTCATGTCCTGTATATAGTGACTCTATGTCGTGTCCTGTATATAGTGACTCTATGTCGTGTCCTGTATATACTGACTTTTGTTGTAACCTGTATGTAGTGACTCTTTGTCATGTCCTGTATATAGTGAATCTATTTAGTGCCCTGTATATAGTGACTATTTGTCGTGTCCTGTATATAGTGACACTATATCGTGTCCTGTATATAGTGACTCTGTATCGTGTCCTGTATATAGTGACTCTATGTCGTGACCTGTATATAGTGACTCTAAGTACTGTCCTGTATATAGTGACTCTAAGTAGTGTACTGTATATAGTGACTCTATGTCGTGTCCTGTATATAGTGACTCTAAGTAGTGTCCTGTATATAGTGACTCTTAGTAGTGTCCTGTATATAGTGACTCTATGTCGTGTCCTGTATATAGTGACTCTAAATAGTGTCCTGTATATAGTGACTCTGTGTCGTTTCTTGTATATAGTGAGTCTCTGTCGTTTCTTGTATATAATGACTGTACGTCGTGACATGTCTATAGTGACTCTTTGTCGTGTCCTGTATATAGTGACTCTATGTCGTGTCCTGTATATAGTGACTCTATGTCGTGTCCTGTATATAGTGACTCTATGTCGTGACCTGTATATAATGACTCTATGTCGTGTCCTGTATATAGTGACTCTATGTCGTGTCCTGTATATAGTGACTCTATGTCGTGGCCTGTATATAGTGACTCTATGTCGTGTCCTGTATATAGTGACTCTTTGTCGTGTCCTGTATATAGTGACTCTTTGTCATGTCCTGTATATAGTGACTCTTTGTCATGTCCTGTATATAGTGACTCTATGTCGTGTCCTGTATATAGTGACTCTATGTCGTGACCTGTATATAGTGAGTCTTTGTCATGTCCTGTATATAGTGACTCTTTGTCGTGTCCTGTATGTAGTGACTCTGTGTCGTGTCCTGTATATAGTGACTCTATGTCGTGACCTGTATATAGTGACTCTTTGTCATGTCCTGTATATAGTGACTCTGTATCCTGTCCTGTATATAGTGACTCTATGTCGTGACCTGTATATAGTGACTCTAAGTAGTGTCCTGTATATAGTGACTCTAAGTAGTGTACTGTATATAGTGACTCTATGTCGTGTCCTGTATATAGTGACTCTTAGTAGTGTCCTGTATATAGTGACTCTATGTCGTGTCCTGTATATAGTGACTCTAAATAGTGTCCTGTATATAGTGACTCTGTGTCGTTTCTTGTATATAGTGACTCTCTGTCGTTTCTTGTATATAATGACTGTACGTCGTGTCCTGTATATAGAGCCTCTGTGTCGTGTCCTGTATATAGAAACTCTTTGTCATGTCCTGTATATAGAGACTCTTTGTCATGTCCTGTATATAGTGACTCTTTCTCGTGTCCTGTATATAGAGACTCTTTGTCGTGTCCTGTATATAGTGACTTTTTGTCGTGTCCTGTATATAGAGACTCTGTGTCGTGTCCTGTATATAGTGACTCTTTGTCGTGTCCTGTATATAGTGACTCTTTGTCGTGTCCTGTATATAGTGACTCTTTGTCGTGTCCTGTATATAGAGACTCTGTGTCGTGTCCTGTATATAGTGACTTTTTGTCGTGACCTGTATATAGTGACTCTATGTCGTGTCCTGTATATAGTGACTCTTTGTCGTGACCTGTATATAGTGACTCTTTGTCGTGACCTGTATATAGTGACTCTTTGTCGTGTCCTGTATATAGAGACTCTATGACGTGTCCTGTATATAGAGACTCTGTGTCGTGACCTGTATATAGTGACTCTTTGTCGTGTCCTGTATATAGTGACTCTATGTCGTGTCCTGTATATAGTGACTCTGTGTCGTGTCCTGTATATAGAGACTCCGTGTCGTGACCTGTATATAGTGACTCTTTGTCGTGTCCTGTATATAGTGACTCTATGTCGTGTCCTGTATATAGTGACTATGTGTCGTGTCCTGTATATAGAGACTCTGTGTCGTGACCTGTATATAGTGACTCTGTGTCGTGACCTGTATATAGTGACTCTTTGTCATGTCCTGTATATAGTGACTCTTTGTCATGTCCTGTATATAGTGACTCTTTGTCGTGTCCTGTATATAGAGACTCTTTGTCGTGTCCTGTATATAGTGACTCTTTGTCATATCCTGTATATAGTGACTCTTTGTCGTGTCCTGTATATAGTGACTCTTTGTCATGTCCTGTATATAGTGACTCTTTGTCGTGTCCTGTATATAGTGACTCTTTGTCATGTCCTGTATATAGTGACTCTATGTCGTGTCCTGTATATAGTGACTCTATGTCGTGACCTGTATATAGTGACTCTTTGTCATGTCCTGTATATAGTGACTCTTTGTCGTGTCCTGTATATAGTGACTCTATGTCGTGTCCTGTATATAGTGACTCTATGTCGTGACCTGTATATAGTGACTCTTTGTCATGTCCTGTGTATAGTGCCTCTTTGTCGTGCCCTGTATATAGTGACTCTTTGTCATGTCCTGTATATAGTGACTCTATGTCATATCCTGTATATAGTGACTCTATGTCGTGTCCTGTATATAGTGACTCTATGTCGTGACCTGTATATAGTGACTCTTTGTCATGTGCTGTATATGGTGACTCTTTGTCGTGTCCTGTATATAGTGACTCTTTGTCATGTCCTGTATATAGTGACTCTATGCCGTGTCCTGTATATAGTGACTCTATGTCGTGTCCTGTATATAGTGACTCTATGTCGTGTCCTGTATATAGTGACTCTTTGTCATGTCCTGTATATAGTGACTCTTTGTTGTGTGCTGTATATAGTGACTGTATGTAGTGTCCTGTATATAGTGACTCTATGTTGTGTCCTATATATTGTGACTCTATGCCGTGTCCTGATTATACAGACTCTTTGTAGTGTCCTGTAAATAGTGACTCTTTGTCATGTCCTGTATATAGTGACTCTTTGTCATGTCCTGTATATAATGACTGTATGTCATAACCTGTATATATTGACTCTTTGTCGTGCCCTGTAAATAGTGACTCTTTTTTGTCGTGTCCTGTATATAGTGACTCTATGTCGTAACCTGTATATAGTGACTCTTTGTCGTAACCTGTATATAGTGACTCTATGTCGTGTCCTGTGCATACTGACTTTATTTCGTGTGCTCTATATATTGACTATATATCGTTTTCTGTATATAACGCTTGTACGAAGTGTCATGTCTGTATATAATGTTTGTATATAATATCCAGCATACAGTGTTGGAATGTAGCGTTCTGTATATAATGTTTGTATATAATATCCAGCATACAGTGTTGGAATGTAGCGTTCTGTATATAATATCTGTATATAATATTCAGCACACAGTATTGGAATGTAGCGTTCTGTATATAATATTTGTATATAATATCCAGCATACAGTGTTTGAATGTAGCGTTCTGTATATAATGTTTGTATATAATATCCAGCACACAGTGTTGGAATGCAGCGTTCTGTATATAATGTTTGTATATAATATCCAGCACACAGTGTTGGAATGTAGCGTTCTGTATATTATATTTGTATGCTGTATCCAGCATACAGTGTTTGACTGTAATATTCTATATGTAGAATTTGAGCGTGGTGTTAAAGTGATATACAAACGACAGGCTAAAGGCCAATAAACCATACCATGTCAAACCAAAGAAAAAAATATTAATAGAACACTAATTTATTTGACATTATTGTACATGAAAATGTCACACCACAACAATTACAGAAAATTTCCTCATAACGGTTACTTTAGAAACCGTTATATACATAAAAAGCGGTCCAAAATGTGTAGTGAATGTTTACATGTATCTATCCGCTACATGACGTGGCTTTATACACCGTGAAGGACACCTCTTTTTAACATTATAGAGATTGTTTTCCGTGAAGGACAACACCTCTTTCTGACATCATGGAGACTGGTTTTCCGTGAAGGGCAACACCTCTTTCCGACATCCTGGAGTCTGTTTCTCCGTGAAGGACAACACTTCTTTTGACATCTTGAAGACTGGTTTTCCGTAAAGGACAACACCTCTTTCCGACATCCTGGAATCTGTTTCTCCGTGAAGGACAACACTTCTTTCTGACATCTTGAAGACTGGTTTTCCGTGAAGGACAACACATCTTTCTGACATCCTGGAGTCTGTTTTCCGTGAAAGACAAATCATCCTTCTGACATCCTGGAGATTGGTTTTCCGTGAAGGATAACACCTCTTTCTGATATCCTGAAGACTGGGTTTCCTTGAAAGACAACACGTCTATCTGACATCCTGGAGTCTTTTTTTTTCATTAAAGGACAACACCTCTTTCAGACGTTCAGCACCTTCAAACACATTACTCGGTATTTCTTTTTCTGGCTGATTATTTCTCTTCATATTTGAAATAGAATATATTGGATACTTAAATCACTTGAATTAAGCAAAGAAACTGAAACTTTTCCTGTGAAAAGACCGAGAAAATCTGTATTTGCAATATTCCTGGCAATCCTGCAGCTTTATTCATAACAAAATTAGAGTTATCTTTCTTGTCATCAACTGCATTTGATAAGAACTCTGTAGTACAGAGATATAAAAGCTTTGCGTGCCGGGTATGTCCTGGATGGGCATGGATTGCCAATACAAATAGTGAAATCGTACTAAAACAATTAATCTGGAAGAAAGGTCATACAACTGCCCTCTATAGCGATAGGAGATGTCAGATTTAATTGTGAAATTGATAAGCCTTGTGTAGGACTAACGCGCCATTTCTGTTCAAGAGAATAAAGCATGACAAGTGCAGTGCAACTTTTATTACATTAATGAATCTATGATTCATCATGATCAAAGTTAACCAATGATAAACTTCATTTCACTATTACTTAAGAATTGTCCTTCCATAGTAAAATGTGTAACTTCTTGTTTCCTTAAATTTGTCATCAGCTGTATTTTTACTGCAATTTAAACTTTTACTACTTGATCAGGTACTGATAGACCGGCTATCAGTACTCTGAGTACTTTGATTGAATTATGTTGTCTGTGTACGCAGTAATCTGCAGGAAGTGTTTATACCACAGGTTTTCCAATCTGTATTATCCCTTTACAGTGGCGGATCCAAGATCCCCCCCCCCCCCAAAAGGGGGGGGGGAGGCACATGTGTATTAGCCAAACTACTCAGCCAGTTTTGATGCCAAATCTGGATTTTTACTAGTAAATATGTGCCAAAAAAAAGGAGGAGGCGCCCCTGCTAAATCCGCCAATGCTTTGTTCGCAATCGGTTTTCAATGGCCAATAACAGCCGTATATTCTCTCTCACACAGAAAGCTCGGCACACGGTTCCAAGTTGATTTCGAGTAAGCAGAAACTGGGCCATTCCGTATTTTGGTCCTGTATATCTTAGGAAGCACTGGGAAATTTGTAATGAAATTAAGTGACGCTGTAGATTGATTATATATGTACAGATATGAAAGACTCGCAGGTGAATCATAATTCTCTCGTTTGGTTTTTGCCCAAACTTTAAGGCTGGTTTACGACACGAACAAGAGCAATTGGCCTTAACCTAACATCCAGGCGAGGGATATAGATTTAGAACTTGTACCAAAAAGAATGCATACAGTGTCTGTACCACAGGCGCTTGTTAGTCGGACTGATTACATGACCCAAACTCGCGCAGTATTTGTTGTGGAATGACTCTCGAGGTATATCGTGGTATTTTACGAAGAATTCGATATTTTGTAATCATTTTCAGACTGGAACAAAATTTTGTCCACGTCTTTTACGATGAGGATGTTGACCTGGTAGTATCTCTAACTTTAAATATACGCCAAGATATAGTACGGAAAATGCATCTTATATTTCGTTCAATACTCACAGAGAAGTAGAAATTGCGATTAGGAAAATTCAAATACAGTGTAGTAGCTATTTATTTACGAAAGTATGTACTATGAAATGATGTACCCTAAATGATGTACACATGGAAGCTACAAAAAACATCCTGATATCTACTATAGATATGATTATATGTGTTGCACTTAAAGGTAAAAACATTTATTATTTTTAAACTTAGACCAATATTGATAAAAGTCCCCGTCTATCTGTATTATAAGTGCTTTGATTATTTTCAGGAGCGCGTTCATATAAGATCAAGAGAAGAAACCGGGCCAGTCTTCGTAAGTTTCGTCAAGGAATTTAATAAGTGTTTTGTTTGTTTTGTTCTTTGGATTTTTCCCTTCATTTTGTTTCGGTTTTCCCCTATTTGTATCATTATTTATTTATCTATTTATTTCCATATTTTGTTTTTCATTTGACTTTGGTGTCTCATCTATTATGTTTATTTATAATTCAGCAAAACTGATTAATGAGTGTTGTTAGAATGTTCTTCAGTAATTTCCTGAGTGTGACATCATGCCACAAAGTAGTCCACAATACTGCAAATAACTAAGTACAGAACATGAATACCCCATAATACTCCGCAATACTGCAAATAACTAAATACAGAACATGAATACCCCATAATACTCCGCAATACTGCAAATAACTAAGTACAGAACATGAATACCCCATAATACTCCGCAATACTGAAGTATTGCAGTGCTGTATATAACTAAGCACAGAGCATCCATGGCCCACAGTGGTGCTGCTATGATGTATATAACTAAGCACAGAGCATCCATAGTCCACAGTGGTGCTGCAATGCTGTATATAACTAAGGACAGGGCATCCATGGTCCTCAGTGGTGCTGCAATGATGTATATAACTAAGCACAGAGTATCCATGGCCCACAGTGGTGCTGCAGTGCTGTATATAACTAAGCACAGAGCATCCATGGCCCACAGTGGTGCTGCAATGATGTATATAACTAAGCACAGAGCATCCATGGCCCACAGTGGTGCTGCAATGCTGTATATAACTAAGCACAGAGCATCCATGGTCCACAGTGGTGCTGCAATGATGTGTATAGCTAAGCACAGAGCATCCATGGTCCACAGTGGTGCTGCAATGCTGTACATAACTAAGCACTGAGCATCCATGGCCCACAGTGGTGCTGCAATGTTGTATATAACTAAGCACAACATCCATGGCTCACAGTGGTGCTGCAATGTTGTATATAACTAAGCACAACATCCATGGCTCACAGTGGTGCTGCAATGCTGTATATAACTAAGCACAGAGCATCCATAGCCCACAATGGTGTTGCAGTGCTATATATAACTAAGCACAGAGCATCCATGTCCCACAGTGGTGCTGCAATGTTGTATAAAAACTAAGCACAGAGCCTCCATGGCCCACAGTGGTGCTGCAATGCTGTTTATAACTGAGCACAGAGCATTCATGGCCCACAGTGGTGCTGCAGTGCTATATATAACTAAGCACAGAGCATCCATGGTCCACATTGGTGCTGCAGTGATGCATATAACTAAACAGAAAGCATCCATGGCCCACAGTGGTGCTGCAATGCTGCATATAACTAAGCACAGAGCATCCATGGCTCACAGTGGTGCTGCAATGCTGTATTTAACTAAGCACAGAGCATCCACGGCCCACAATGGTGCTGCAGTCCTATATATAACTAAGCACAGAGCATCCATGTCCCACAGTGGTGCTGCAATGTTGTATATAACTAAGCACAACATCCATGGCTCACAGTACTGCTGCAGTGATGCATAAAACAAACCACAGAGCATCCATGGCCCACAGTGGTGCTGCAGTGCTATATGTAACTAAGCACAGAGTATCCACGGCCCACAGTGGTGCTGCAGTGCTATATATAACTAAGCACAGAGCATACATGGTGCACACGTGCTGCAGTGATGAATATAACTAAACACAAAGCATCCATGGCCCACAGTTATGCTGCAGTGCTGTATATAACTAAGCACAGAGCATCCATGGCCCACAGTGGTGCTGCAATGCTGTATAAAACTAAGCACAACATCCATGGCTCAGAGTGGTGCTGCAATGCTGTATATAACTAAGCACAGAGCATCCCTGGCCCACATTGGTGCTGCAATGTTGCATATAACTAAGCACAGAGCATCCATGGCCCACAGTGGTGCTGCAATGCTGCATATAACTATGTACAGAGCATCCATGGCCCACAGTGGTGCTGAAATGCTGTATATTACTAAGCACATAGCATCCATGGTCCACAGTGGTGCTGCAGTGCTATATATAACTAAGAACAGAGCATCCTTGGCCCACAGTGGTGCTGCAATGTTGTATATAACTAAGCACACAGCATCCAGGGCTCACAGTGGTGCTGCAATGCTGCATAAAACTAAACACAAAGCATCCATCGCCCACAGTGGTGCTGCAGTGCAAGATATAACAAAGCACAGAGCATCCATGTTCCACATTGGTGCTGCAATGATGCATATAACTAAGCACAAACCATTCATGGCCCACAGTGGTGCTGCAATGATGCATATAACATAGCTCAGAGCATGCATGGCCCACAGTGGTGCTGCAATGCTGTATATAACTAAGCACAGAGCATCCATGGTCCATAGTGGTGCTGTAATGTTGCATATAACTAAGCACATAGCATCCATGACCCACAGTTATTTTGCAGTGCTGTAAATATCTAAGCACCGAGCATCTATGGCCCACAGTGGTGCTGCAATGCTGTATATAATTAAGCACACAGCATCCAGGGCTCACACTGGTGTTGCAATGCTGTATATAATTAAGCACACAGCATCCAGGGCTCACAGTGGTGTTGCAATGCTGTATATAAGTGAGCACAGAACATCCATGGCCAACAGTGGTGCTGTAATGCTGTAAATAACTAAGCACAGTGCATCCATGGCCCACAGTGGTGCTGCAGTGCTATATATAATGAAAAACAGAGCATCCATGGTACATGGTCCATGGTGCTGCAATGATACATATAATTAAGCACAAAGCATCCATTGTCCACAGTAGTGCTGCAATGCTGTATATAATTAAGCACAGAGCATCCATGGCCCACGGTGGTGCTGTAATGCTATATATCATTAAGCACAGAGCATCCATGGATCACAGTGGTGCTGTAATGTTGTATATAACTAAGCACAACATTCATGGCCTACAGTGGTGCTGCAATGCTATATCTAAATAACCACAGAGCATCCATGGCCCACAGTGGTGCTGCAATGCTGTATATAACTAAGCACAGAGCATCCATGGTCCACAGTGGTGCTGTAATGTTGCATATAACTAAGCATATAGCATCCATGACCCACAGTTATTTTGCAGTGCTGTAAATATCTAAGCACAGAGCATCTATGGCCCACAGTGGTGCTGCAATGCTGTATATAATTAAGCACACAGCATCCAGGGCTCACACTGGTGCTGCAATGCTGCATAAAACTAAACACAAAGCATCCATGTTCCACATTGGTGCTGCAATGATGCATATAACATAGCTCAGAGCATGCATGGCCCACAGTGGTGCTGCAATGCTGTATATAACTAAGCACAGAGCATCCATGGTCCACAGTGGTGCTGTAATGTTGCATATAACTAAGCACATAGCATCCATGACCCACAGATATTTTGCAGTGCTGTAAATATCTAAGCACAGAGCATCTATGGCCCACAATGGTGCTGCAATGCTGTATATAATTAAGCACACAGCATCCAGGGCTCACACTGGTGCTGCTAAGCTGTGTATAATTAAGCACAGAGCATCCAGGGATCACAGTGGTGTTGCAATGCTGTATATAAATGAGCACAGTACATCCATGGCCATTAGTGGTGCTGCAATGCTGCAAATAACTAAGCACAGTGCATCCATGGCCCACAGTGGTGCTGAAGTGCTATATATAATTAAGCACAGAGCATCCATGGCCCACAGTGGTGCTGTAATATTGTATCTAACTAAGCACAACATCCATGGCCCACAGTGGTGCTGCAATGCTATATCTAACTAACCACAGAGCATCCATGGCCCACAGTGGTGCTGCAGTGCTATATATAACTAAAAACAGAGCATCCTTGGCCCACAGTGGTGCTGTAATATTGTATCTAACTAAGCACAACATCCATGGCCCACAGTGGTGCTGCAATGCTATATCTAACTAAGCACAGAGCATCCATGGCCCACAGTGGTGCTGCAGTGCTATATATAACTAAGAACAGAGCATCCTTGGCCCACAGTGGTGCTGTAATATTGTATCTAACTAAGCACAACATCCATGGCCCACAGTGGTGCTGCAATGCTATATCTAACTAAGCACAGAGCATCCATGGCCCACAGTGGTGCTGCAGTGCTATATATAACTAAGAACAGAGCATTCTTGGCCCACAGTGGTGCTGCAATGTTGTATATAACTAAGCACAACATCCATGGCTCACAGTGGTCCTGCAATGCTGCATAAAACTAAACACAAAGCATCCATGCCCACAGTGGTGCTGCAGTGCAAGATATAACAAAGCACAGAGCATCCATGTTCCACATTGGTGCTGCAATGATGCATATAATTAAGCACAAACTATCCATGGCCCACAGTGGTGCTGCAGTGCTATATCTGACTAACCACAGAGCATCCATAGCCCACAGTGGTGCTACAGTGCTACATATAACTAAGCACAGAACATGTATGGCCCTCAATGGTGCTGCAATGCTGTATATAATTAAGCACAGAGCATCCATGGCCCACGGTGGTGCTGTAATGTTGTATATAACTAAGCACAACATCCATGGCCCACAGTGGTGCTGCAATGCTATATCTAACTAACCACAGAGCATCCATGGCCCACAGTGGTGCTGCAGTGCTATATATAACTAAGAACAGAGCATCCTTGGCCCACAATGGTGCTGCAATGTTGTATATAACTAAGCACAACATCCATGGCTCACAGTGGTGCTGCAATGCTGCATGAAACTAAACACAAATGAATACATGGCCCACAGAGGTGCTGCAGTGCAAGATATAACAAAGCACAGAGCATCCATGTTCCACATTGGTGCTGCAATGATGCATATAACTAAGCACAAACCATCCATGGCCCACAGTGGTGCTGCAATGATGCATATAACATAGCTCAGAGCAAGCATGGCCCACAGTGGTGCTGCAATGTTGTATATAACTAAGCACAGAGCATCCATGGTCCACAGTGGTGCTGTAATGTTGTATATAACTAAGCACATAGCATCCATGACCCACAGTTATTTTGCAGTGCTGTAAATATCTAAGCACCGAGCATCTATGGCCCACAGTGGTGCTGCCATGCTGTATATAAGTGAGCACAGTACATCCATGGCCAACAGTGGTGCTGCAATGCTGCAAATAACTAAGCACAGTGCATCCATGGCCCACAGTGGTGCTGCAATGATACATATAATTAAGCACAAAGCATCCATTGTCCACAGTAGTGCTGCAATGTTGTATATAATTAAGCACAGAGCATCCATGGCCCACAGTGGTGCTGTAATGCTATATATCATTAAGCACTGAGCATCCATGGCCCACAGTGGTGCTGTAATATTGTATATAACTAAGCACAACATCCATGGTCCACAGTGGTGCTGCAATGCTATATCTAACTAAGCACAGAGCATCCATGACCCACAGTGGTGCTGCAGTGCTATATATAACTAAGAACAGAGCATCCTTGGCCCACAGTGGTGCTGCAATGTTGTATATAACTAAGCACAACATCCATGGCTCACAGTGGTGCTGCAGTGCAAGATATAACAAAGAACAGAGCATCCATGTTCCACATTGGTGCTGCATTGATGCATATAGCTAACCACAAACCATCCATGGTCCACAGTGCTGCTGCAATGCTGCATATAACTAAGCACAGAGCATCCATGGTCCACAGTGGTGCTGCAATGCTGCATATAACTAAGTACAAAGCATCTATGACCCACAGTGGTGCTGCAATGCTGTTCATAACTAAGCACAGAACATCCATGGTCCACAGTGGTGCTGCAATGCTGTGTATAACTAAGCACAGAGTATCCATGGCTCACAGTGGTGCTGCAATGCTGCATATAAGTAAGCACAGAGCATCCATGGCCCACAGTGGTGCTGGATGTTGCATATACTAAGCACAAAGAATCCATGGTCTACTGTGGTGCGACAGTGCTGTATATAACTAAGCACAGAGCATCCATGGCCCACAATGGTGTGTTGCTGTAATGTTACATGTAAGTAAGCGCAAATCAGCTATGGCCCACAGTGGTGCTGCAATGATGCATATAACTAAGCACAAAGTTCTATGGCCCACAATGGTGCTGCAATGCTGCAACGGAATTCTAAATGAAATTTCAAACATGAGGCATAAGAGGTCGGGGAACGAGACAAAATGCTAAAACCTGTACCTTCCTGTATTTATTAATGTATCGGTTTGCTTTGGTGTAACTCCTTAATATATTTCGTCGGCTGAGAACCAGACTATTCTAACTACCAGTTTGACATAAATCGAGTCCTATATATCATTCGATCCGTCTTTGGATTGCGCATCTTTTCAGGCATTTACATTGGTCAATATATGCTTGGTTGGGGTGGTAGGGTCACTTTTCTAAATTCCATCCTGCTCTATCTCCATAATGTCTATTGTAATCAATGGAAAAAAATCTGTATCAAATTTATAGATAGGAAAAGTACATGTACGTGATATTTTTCTCTCTTTTCACCAGTCAAAATGGACAGAGAACATTGTGGTTTTACTCAAATTCATAACAAAATTTAGAAAAATGTTCTATCTACATGATCGGGAGGCCGGGGTTCGAGTCCCGCTCTGGTCATACCGATGTCATGTCTTTCGGATAAAACAGTAAAAACCGAGGCCCCGTGTCGTTATATGCATGGCACGTTAAAGATCCCTCACTGCTTCGGATGGGTCCATTGCAAAGGCAACTTTTATGTGGGCAACGTACGTCAACACAGTAAATAATCACAATAAACAGTAAATAATCACAATTAGAATATGTGCGTGTTGAGAAAATATCTTAAAAACTCTTTAATTTTATACATTAATATTGTATCAAATATGAGTAACATGAAAAATATATGAATGTTATGAAAAATTTAATTACTGTTCTGTAAATTTTTATTTATCATAATGGATTGTCTCTGTCTTGACAACGTGTGTGTATGTTGACAATGTGGGCGTATGTTAACATGTACTTGTATGTTGACGGTGTTGCCATATTCCGTATTACATCAGAACAGCACATTGTACACAGACCATGAGTATGTTGTTGTTCAGCCCATTATGAACTTAATACATAAATGACAACTTACCTCTGTCGCATAGAACTTTTGTATTCCATATGCCAAGTACTTATCGGCGATCTTCGGACGATTTCTTTAATTCAGACAGTGGCATTTCTCTTTCTACCTACATTCGAGGCATAGTCGGTTTCATAGTTTCTGCTTTTCTTACTGTTGTCAGCCCTTTGTAGGCCGTGTACATACAATGACTGTATTGATATTATTTATACCGTTACTTGACTGCTATTTATTTGTTTTCTTCCGTTCCTTTGTTGACTAGGTAAACAACTTACCGTTTGATTTTAATTACCTGTTCAAATTTAGCACTGACGCGAGAATCTTAATGTTCAATTATATCATAAAGTGTCGGCATTGCAATAGACTATCTCTTAGTTTTCAATTTCAGTTTAAATTTCTCAAATATTACCATAAAAAGCACGTGACCACACACATAATTGTCGTTTCAATTATAGAAATGCAATCATCACAAACCGAAGAACGAATTTCTTTTTCAATATTTGAGTATATATCACTGTTTTCCTTGGTTTGTTCACCTGTGATCTTTTCATTGAAAGTTATTTTTAAAAAATTGTTGTTAGAACAGATAATTCAACTTGTATTTTAGATTTGTTTGTTTTGTTTTGCTTCGCTTTGTTTCCCCTGTCTTGGAGAGGATAGTAACATGATTGATAACACCCTTCGTACACCCATTCGCTCTTAACACCTGCCAGGACACATCCAGTTATCTGAAGAATATCGACCGAGACCAGTGCAGTGCTCGGTGATCTGTATGCCGATGATCTGGTAGTAACCTAGACTGGTAAAATGTTCGATGGTTTGTCAACCGATGATCTGGTAGCAACCGAGAGTGATGCAGTACTCGGCGGTTTGTCTACAGAAGATTTGTCAGTAACCAAGACTGGTGAAATGCTGGATGGTTTGTCTACCGGTGATCTGATAGTAACCGAGACTTGTAAGTTGCTCGGTGGTTTGTATACCGATAATCTGAAAATGACCAAGACTAGTGCAGTACTGGTTGGTTGTTCTACCGATGATCTGGTAGTAACCGAGGTTGGTAAATGTTCGGTGGATTGTCTACAGATGATCTGAAAATGACCAAGATTAGTGCAGTACTTGGTGATTTTTCTACCGATGATCTGTTAGTCATCGAGGCTGGTTAAATGCTCGGTGGTTCGTCTCCCGATGATCTGGAAAAGACAAAGTCTAGTGCAGTACTCGGTGGTCCGTCTACCGATGATCTGGTTGTGACGGAGACTAGTACAGTACTCGGTGGTTTTCCATCGATGATATAGCTGATAAAGCTGGTAAAATGCTCGGTGGTTTGTCTACCGATGATCTGGTAGTAACCGAGGAAAGTAAAATGCTCGGTGGTTTGACTACCGATGATCTGGTAGTAACCGAGGCAGGTAAAATGCTCGGTGGTTTGTCTACCGATGATCTGGCAGTAACCGAGGCAGGTAAAATGCTCGGTGGTCCGTCTACCGATCATCTGGTTGTGACGGAGACTAGTAGAGTACTCGGTGGCTTTTCTATCGATGATATAGCTGATGAAGCTGGTAAAAGGCTCGGTGGTTTATCTACCGATGATCTGGTAGTAACTGAGGCAGGTAAAATTCTCCGTGATTTGTCTACCGATGATCTGGCAGCAACCGAGGCAGGTAAAATGCTCGGTGGGTTGTCTACCGATGATCTGGTAGTAACTGAGGCACGTAAAATGCTCGGTGGTTGGTCTACCGATGATCTGGTAGTAACCAAGGCAGGACAAATGCTCGGTGGTTTGTCTACCGATGATCTGGCAGTAACCGAGAAAGGTAAAATGCTAGGTGGTTTGTCTACCGATGATTTGGTAGTAACCGAGACTGGTAAAATGCTCGGTGGTTTGTCTACCGAAGATCTGGCAGTAACCGAGGCAGGTAAAATGCTCGGTGGTTTGTCTACCGATGATCTGGTAGTAACCGAGGCAGGTAAAATGCTCGGTGGTTTGTCTACCGATGATCTGGCAGTAACCGAGGCAGGTAAAATGCTCGGTGGGTTGTCTACCGATGATCTGGTAGTAACTGAGGCAGGTAAAAGGCTCGGTGGTTTGTCTACCGATGATCTGGTAGTAACCGAGACTGGTAAAATGCTCGGTGGTTTGTCTACCGATGATCTGGCAGTAACCGAGGCAGGTAAAATGCTCGGTGGTTTGTCTACCGATGATGTGGTTGTGACGGAGACTAGTACAGTACTCGGTGGTTTTTCTATCGATGATAGAGCTGATGAAGCTGGTAAAAGGCTCGGTGGTTTGTCTACCGATGATCTAGTAGTAACTCCGGCAGGTAAAATGCTCGGTAGTCCGTCTACCGATGATCTGGCAGTAACCGAGTCAGGTAAAATGATCGGTGGTTTGTCTACCGATGATCTGGCAGTAACAAAGGCAGGTAAAATGCTCGGTGGTTTGTCTACCGATGATCTGGTAGTAACGAAGGCAGGTAAAATGCTCGGTGGTTTGTCTACCGATGATCTGGCAGTAACCGAGGCAGGTAAAATGCTCGGTGGTTTGTCTACCGATGATCTGGTAGTAACCGAGACTGGTAAAATGCTCGGTGGTTTGTCTACCGATGATCTGGTAGTAACCAAGGCAGGTAAAATGCTCGATGCTTTGTCTACCGATGATCTGGTTGTGACGGAGACTAGTACAGTACTCGGTGGTTTTCTATCGATAATATAGCTGATGAAGCTGGTAAAAAGCTCGGAGGTTTGTCTACCGATGATCTGGTAGTAACTGAGGCAGGTAAAATGCTCGGTGGTTTGTCAACCGATGATCTGGCAGTAACCGAGGCAGATAAAATGCTGGGTGGTTTGTCTACCGATGATCTGGTAGTAACTGAGGCAGGTAAAATGCTCGGTGGTTTGTATACCGATAATCTGAAAATGACCAAGACTAGTGCAGTACTGGTTGGTTGTTGTACCGATGATCTGGTAGTAACCGAGGTTGGTAAATATTCGGTGGATTGTCTACAGATGATCTGAAAATGACCAAGATTAGTGCAGTACTTGGTGATTTTTCTACCGATGATCTGCTAGTCATCGAGGCTGGTTAAATGCTCGGTGATTCGTCTCCCGATGATCTGGAAAAGACAAAGTCTAGTGCAGTACTCGGTGGTCCGTCTACCAATGATCTGGTTGTGAAGGAGACTAGTACAGTACTCGGTGGTTTTTCCATCAATGATATAGCTGATGAAGCTGGTAAAATGCTCGGTGGTTTGTCTACCGATGATCTAGTAGTAACTGAGGCAGGTAAAATGCTCGGTGGTTTGTCTACCGATGATCTGGCTGTAACCGAGGCAGGTAAAATGCTCGGTGGTTTGTCTACCGATGATCTGGCAGTAACGGAGGCAGGTAAAATGCTCGATGGTTTGTCTACCGATGATCTGGCAGTAACTGAGGCAGGTAAAATGCTCGGTGGTTTGTCTACCGATGATCTGGCAGTAACCGAGGCAGGTAAAATGCTCGGTGATTTGTCTACCGATGATCTGGTAGTAACCGAGACTGGTAAAATGCTCGGTGGTTTGTCTACCGATGATCTGGTAGTAACCAAGGCAGGTAAAATGCTCGGTGGTTTGTCTACCGATGATCTGGTTGTGACGGAGACTAGTACAGTACTCGGTGGTTTTCTATCGATAATATAGCTGATGAAGCTGGTAAAAGGCTCGGTGGTTTGTCTACCGATGATCTGGTAGTAACTGAGGCAGGTAAAATGCTCGGTGGTTTGTCTACCGATGATCTGGTAGTAACCGAGGCAGGTAAAACGCTGGATGGTTTGTCTACCGATGATCTTGTAGTAACTGAGGCAGGTAAAATGCTCGGTGGTTTGTATACCGATAATCTGAAAATGACCAAGACTAGTGCAGTACTGGTTGGTTGTTCTACCGATGATCTGGTAGTAACCGAGGTTGGTAAATGTTCGGTGGATTGTCTACAGATGATCTGAAAATGACCAAGATTAGTGCAGTACTTGGTGATTTTTCTACCGATGATCTGCTAGTCATTGAGCTCGAGGCTGGTTAAAGCCTCGGTGGTTCGTCTCCCGATGATCTGGAAAAGACAAAGTCTAGTGCAGTACTCGGTGGTCCGTCTACCGATGATCTGGTTGTGACGGAGACTAGTACAGTACTCGGTAGTTTTCTATCGATGATATAGCTCCTGAAGCTGGTAAAATGCTCGTTGGTTTGTCTACCGATGATCTGGTAGTAACTGAGGCAGGTAAAAGGCTCGGTGGTTTGTCTACCGATGATCTGGTAGTAACCGAGACTGGTAAAATGCTCGGTGGTTTGTCTACCGATGATCTGGCAGTAACGGAGGCAGGTAAAATGCTCGGTGGTTTGTCTACCGATGATGTGGTTGTGACGGAGACTAGTACAGTACTCGGTGGTTTTTCTATCGATGATAGAGCTGATGAAGCTGGTAAAAGGCTCGGTGGTTTGTCTACCGATGATCTAGTAGTAACTGCGGCAGGTAAAATGCTCGGTAGTCCGTCTACCGATGATCTGGCAGTAACCGAGTCAGGTAAAATGATCGGTGGTTTGTCTACCGATGATCTGGCAGTAACAAAGGCAGGTAAAATGCTCGGTGGTTTGTCTACCGATGATCTGGTAGTAACGAAGGCAGGTAAAATGCTCGGTGGTTTGTCTACCGATGATCTGGCAGTAACCGAGGCAGGTAAAATGCTCGGTGGTTTGTCTACCGATGATCTGGTAGTAACCGAGACTGGTAAAATGCTCGGTGGTTTGTCTACCGATGATCTGGCAGTAACCGAGGCAGGTAAAATGCTCGGTGGTTTGTCTACCGATGATCTGGCAGTAACCGAGGCAGGAGAAATGCTCGGTGTTTTGTCTACCGATGATCTTGTAGTAACTGAGGCAGGTAAAAGGCTCGGTGGTTTGTCTACCGATGATCTGGTAGTAACCGAGACTGGTAAAATGCTCGGTGGTTTGTCTACCGATGATCTGGCAGTAACCGAGGCAGGTAAAATGCTCGGTGGTTTGTGTACCGATGATCTGGTTGTGACGGAGACTAGTACAGTACTCGGATGTTTTCTATCGATGATATAGCTGATGAAGCTGGTAAAAGGCGCGGAGGATTGTCTACCGATGATCTGGCAGTAACCGAGGCAGGTAAAATGCTCGATGGTTTGTCTACCGATGATGTGGTTGTGACGGAGACTAGTACAGTACTCGGTGGTTTTTCTATCGATGATAGAGCTGATGAAGCTGGTAAAAGGCTCGTTGGTTTGTCTACCGATGATCTAGTAGGAACGAAGGCAGGTAAAATGCTCGATGGTTTGTCCACCGATGATCTGGCAGTAACCGAGGCAGGTAAAATGCTCGGTGGTTTGTCTACCGATGATCTGGTAGTAACTGAGGCAGGTAAAATGCTCGGTGGTTTGTCTACCGATGATCTGGCAGTAACCGAGGCAGGTAAAATGCTCGGTTGTTTGTCTACCGATCATCTGGTAGTAACTGAGGCAGGTGAAATGCTCGGTGGTTTGTATACCGATAATCTAAAAATGACCAAGACTAGTGCAGTACTGGTTTGTTGTTCTACCGATGATCTGGTAGTAACCTAGACTGGTAAAATGCTCGGTGGTTTGTCTACCGAAGATCTGGCAGTAACCGAGGCAGGTAAAATGCTCGGTGGTTTTTCTACCGATGATCTGGTAGTAACCGAGGCAGGTAAAATGCTGGATGGTTTGTCTACCGATGATGTGGTTGTGACGGAGACTAGTACAATACTCGGTGGTTTTTCTATCGATGATAGAGCTGATGATACTGGTAAGAGGCTCGTTGGTTTGTTTACCGATGATCTAGTAGTAACTGAGGCAGGTAAAATGCTCGGTGGTTTGTCCACCGATGATATGGCAGTAACCGAGGCAGGGAAAATGCTCGGTGGTTTGTCTACCGATTATCTGGCAGTAACCACAGCAGGTAAAATGCTCGGTGGTTTGTCTACCGATGATCTGGCAGTAACCGAGGCAAGTAAAATGCTCGGTGGTTTGTGTACCGATGATCTGGTAGTAACCGAGGCAGTTAAAATGCTGGATGGTTTGTCTACCGATGATCTGGTAGTAACAAAGGCAGGTAAAATGCTCGGTGTTTTGTCTACCGATGATCTGGCAGTAACTGAGGCAGGTAAAATGCTCGGTGGTTTGTCTGCCGATGATCTGGCAGTAACCCAGGCAGGTAAAATGCTCGGTGGTTTGTCTACCGATGATCTGGTAGTAACCGAGACTGGTAAAATGCTCGGTGGTTTGTCTACCGATGATCTGGTAGTAACCAAGGCAGGTAAAATGCTCGGTGGTTTGTCTACCGATGATCTGGTTGTGACGGAGACTAGTACAGTACTCGGTGGTTTTCTATCGATAATATAGCTGATGAAGCTGGTAAAAGGCTCGGTGGTTTGTCTACCGATTACCTGGTAGTAACTGAGGCAGGTAAAATGCTCGGTGGTTTGTCTACCGATGATCTGGTAGTAACCGAGGCAGGTAAAATGCTGGATGGTTTGTCTACCGATGATCTTGTAGTAACTGAGGCAGGTAAAATGCTCGGTGGTTTATATACCGATAATCTGAAAATGACCAAGACTAGTGCAGTACTGGTTGGTTGTTCTACCGATGATCTGGTAGTAACCGAGGTTGGTAAATGTTCGGTGGATTGTCTACAGATGATCTGAAAATGACCAAGATTAGTGCAGTACTTGGTGATTTTTCTACCGATGATCTGCTAGTCATCGAGGCTGGTTAAATGCTCGGTGGTTCGTCTCCCGATGATCTGGAAAAGACAAAGTCTAGTGCAGTACTCGGTGGTCCGTCTACCGATGATCTGGTTGTGACGGAGACTAGTACAGTAGTCGGTAGTTTTCTATCGATGATATAGCTCCTGAAGGTGGTAAAATGCTCGTTGGTTTGTCTACCGATGATCTGGTAGTAACTGAGGCAGGTAAAATACTCGCAGGTTTGTCTACCGATGATCTGGTTGTGACGGAGATTAATACAGTACTCGGTGGTTTTCCATCGATGATATAGCTGATGAAGCTGGAAAAATGCTCTGGGGTTTGTCTACGGATGATCTGGTAGTAACTGAGGCAGGTAAAATACTCGCAGGTTTGTCTTCCGATGATCTGGTTGTGACGGAGATTAATAAAGTACTCGGTGGTTTTCCATCGATGATATAGCTGATGAAGCTGGTAAAGTGCTCTGGGGTTTGTCTACCGATGATCTGGTAGTAACCGAGGCAAGTAAAATGCTCGGTGGTTTGTCTAAAGATGATTTGGTAGTAACAAAGGCAGGTAAAATGCTCGGTGGTTTGTCTACCGATGATCTGGCGGTAACCGAGGCTGGTAAAATGCTCGATCGGTGGTTTGTCTACCGATGATCTGGCAGTAACTGAGGCAGGTAAAATGCTCGGTGGTTTGTCTACCGATGATCTGGCAGTAACCGAGGAAGGTAAAATGGTCGGTGGTTTGTCTACCGATGATCTGGCAGAAACCGAGACTGGTAAAATGCTCGGTGGTTTGTTTACCGATGATCTGGTAGTTACCAAGGCAGGTAAAATGCTCGGTGGTTTGTCTACCGATGATCTGGTTGTGACGGAGACTAGTACAGTACGCGGTGGTTTTCTATCGATAATATAGCTGATGAAGCTGGTAAAAGGCTCGGTGGTTTGTCTACCGATGATCTGGTAGTAACTGAGACAGGTAAAATACTCGCAGGTTTGTCTACCGATGATCTGGTTGTGACGGAGATTAATACAGTACTCGGTGGTTTTCCATCGATGATATAGCTGATGAAGCTGGTAAAATGCTCCGGGGTTTGTCTACCGATGATCTGGTAGTAACCGAGGCAAGTAAAATGCTCGGTGGTTTGTCTACCGATGATCTGGTAGTAACCGAGGCATGCAAAATGCTCGGTGGTCCGTCTACCGATGATCTGGTTATGACGGAGACTAGTACAGTACTCGGTGGCTTTTCTATCAATGATATAGCTGATGAAACTGGTAAAAGTCTCGGTGGTTTGTCTACCGATGATCTGGTAGTAACTGAGGCAGGTAAAATGCTCGGTGATTTGTCTACCGATGATCTGGCAGAGACCGAAGCTGGTAAAATGCTCGGTGGGTTGTCTACCGATGATCTGGCAGTAACCGAGGCAGGTAAAATGCTCGGTGGTTTGTCTACCGATGATCTGATAGTAACGAAGGCAGGTAAAATGCTCGGTGGTTTGTCTACCGATGATCTGGCAGTAACCCAGGCTGGTAAAATGCTCGGTGGTTTGTCTACCGATGATCTGGTAGTAACCGAGGCAGGTAAAATGCTCGGTGGTTTGTCTACCGATGATCTGGTAGTAACCGAGGCAGGTAAAATGCTCGGTGGTTTGTCTACCGATGGTCTGGCAGTAACCGAGACAGGTAAAATGCTCGGTGGTTTGTCTACCGATGATCTGGTAGTAACCGAGGCAGGTAAAATGCTCGGTGGTTTGTCTAACGATGATCTGGTAGTAACCGAGACTGGTAAAATGCTCGGTGGTTTGTCTACCGATGATCTGGTAGTAACCAAGGCAGGTAAAATGCTCGGTGGTTTGTCTACCGATGATCTGGTTGTGACGGAGACTAGTACAGTACTCGGTGGTTTTCTATCGATAATATAGCTGATGAAGCTGGTAAAAGGCTCGGTGGTTTGTCTACCGATGATCTGGTAGTAACTGAGGCAGGTA
This sequence comes from Pteria penguin, assembly GCA_035048485.1. Classification (NCBI taxonomy): domain Eukaryota; kingdom Metazoa; phylum Mollusca; class Bivalvia; order Pterioida; family Pteriidae; genus Pteria; species Pteria penguin. The sequence continues at coordinate 5,159,840 of CM068581.1, forward strand.
AAATGCTCGGTGGTTTGTCTACCGATGATCTGGTAGTAACCGAGGCAGGTAAAATGCTGGATGGTTTGTCTACCGTTGATCTTGTAGTAACTGAAGCAGGTAAAATGCTCGGTGGTTTGTATACCGATAATCTGAAAATGACCAAGACTAGTGCAGTACTGGTTGGTTGTTCTACCGATGATCTGGTAGTAATCGAGGCAGGTAAAATGCTGGATGGATTGTCTACCAATGATCTTGTAGTAACTTAGGCAGGTAAAATGCTCGGTGGTTTGTGTACCGATAATCTGAAAATGACCAAGACTAGTGCAGTACTGGTTGGTTGTTCTACCGATGATCTGGTAGTAACCGAGGTTGGTAAATGTTCGGTGGATTGTCTACAGATGATTTGAAAATGACCAAGATTAGTGCAGTACTTGGTGATTTTTCTACCGATGATCTGCTAGTCATCGAGGCTGGTTAAATGCTCGGTGGTTCGTCTCCCGATGATCTGGAAAAGACAAAGTCTAGTGCAGTACTCGGTGGTCCGTCTACCGATGATCTGGTTGTGACGGAGACTAGTACAGTACTCGGTAGTTTTCTATCGATGATATAGCTCCTGAAGGTGGTAAAATGCTCGTTGGTTTGTCTACCGATGATCTGGTAGTAACTGAGGCAGGTAAAATACTCGCAGGTTTGTCTACCGATGATCTGGTTGTGACGGAGATTAATACAGTACTCGGTGGTTTTCCATCGATGATATAGCTGATGAAGCTGGTAAAATGCTCGGTGGTTTGTCTACCGATGATCTGGTAGTAACCGAGGCAAGTAAAATGCTCGGTGGTTTGTCTACCGATGATCTGGTAGTAACCGAGGCATGCAAAATGCTCGGTGGTCCGTCTACCGATGATCTGGTTGTGACGGAGACTAGTACAGTACTCGGTGGCTTTTCTATCGATGATATAGCTGATGAAGCTGGTAAAAGTCTCGGTGGTTTGTCTACCGATGATCTGTTAGTAACTGACGCAGGTAAAATGCTCGGTGATTTGTCTACCGATAATCTGGCAGAGACCGAAGCTGGTAAAATGCTCGGTGGGTTGTCTAGCGATGATCTGGCAGTAACCGAGGCAGGTAAAATGCTCGGTGGTTTGTCTACCGATGATCTGGTAGTAACGAAGGCAGGTAAAATGCTCGGTGGTTTGTCTACCGATGATCTGGCAGTAACCGAGGCTGGTAAAATGCTCGGTGGTTTGTCTACCGATGATCTGGTAGTAACCGAGGCAGGTAAAATGCTCGGTGGTTTGCCTACCGATGATCTGGTAGTAACTGAGGCAGGTAAAATGCTCGGTGGTTTGTCTACCGATGGTCTGGCAGTAACCGAGACAGGTAAAATGCTCGGTGGTTTGTCTATCGATGATCTGGTAGTAACCGAGGCAGGTAAAATGCTCGGTGGTTTGTCTACCGATGATCTGGTAGTAACCGAGACTGGTAAAATGCTCGGTGGTTTGTCTACCGATGATCTGGTAGTAACCAAGGCAGGTAAAATGCTCGGTGGTTTGTCTACCGATGATCTGGTTGTGACGGAGACTAGTACAGTACTCGGTGGTTTTCTATCGATAATATAGCTGATGAAGCTGGTAAAAGGCTCGGTGGTTTGTCTACCGATGATCTGGTAGTAACTGAGGCAGGTAAAATGCTCGGTGGTTTGTCTACCGATGATCTGGTAGTAACCGAGGCAGGTAAAATGCTGGATGGTTTGTCTACCGATGATCTGGTAGTAACTCAGGCAGGTAAAATGCTCGGTGGTTTGTGTACCGATAATCTGAAAATGACCAAGACTAGTGCAGTACTGGTTGGTTGTTCTACCGATGATCTGGTAGTAACCGAGGTTGGTAAATGTTCGGTGGATTGTCTACAGATGATTTGAAAATGACCAAGATTAGTGCAGTACTTGGTGATTTTTCTACCGATGATCTGCTAGTCATCGAGGCTGGTTAAATGCTCGGTAGTTCGTCTCCCGATGATCTGGAAAAGACAAAGTCTAGTGCAGTACTCGGTGGTCCGTCTACCGATGATCTGGTTGTGACGGAGACTAGTACAGTACTCGGTAGTTTTCTATCGATAATATAGCTCCTGAAGCTTGTAAAATGCTCGTTGGTTTGTCTACCGATGATCTGGTAGTAACTGAGGCAGGTAAAATACTTGCAGGTTTGTCTACCGATGATCTGGTTGTGTTGGAGATTAATACAGTACTCGGTGGTTTTCCATCGATGATATAGCTGATGAAGCTGGTAAAATGCTCTGGGGTTTGTCTACCGATGATCTGGTAGTAACCGAGGCAAGTAAAATGCTCGGTGGTTTGTCTACCGATGATCTGGTAGTAACCGAGGCATGCAAAATGCTCGGTGGTCCGTCTACCGATGATCTGGTTATGACGGAGATTAGTACAGTACTCGGTGGCTTTTCTATCGATGATATAGCTGATGAACCTGGTAAAAGTCTCGGAGGTTTGTCTACCGATGATCTGGTAGTAACTGACGCAGGTAAAATGCTCGGTGATTTGTCTACCGATGATCTAGCAGAGACCGAGGCTGGTAAAATGCTCGGTTGGTTGTCTACCGATGATCTGGCAGTAACCGAGGCAGGTAAAATGCTCGGTGGTTTGTCTACCGATGATCTGGCAGTAACCGAGGCAGGTAAAATGCTCGGTGGTTTGTCTACCGATGATCTGGTAGTAACCGAGGCAGGTGAAATGCTCGGTGGTTTGTCTACCGATGACCTGGTAGTAACCAAGACTGGTAAAATGCTCGGTGGTTTGTCTACCGATGATCTGGTAGTAACCAAGGCAGGTAAAATTCTCGGTGGTTTGTCTACCGATCATCTGGTTGTGACAGAGACTAGTACAGTACTCGGTGGTTTTCTATCGATAATATAGCTGATGAAGCTGGTAAAAGGCTCGGTTGTATGTCTACCGATGATCTGGTAGTAACTGAGGCAGGTAAAATGCTCGGTGGTTTGTATACCGATGACCTGGCAGTAACCGAGGCAGGTAAAATGCTGGATGGTTTGTCTACCGATGATCTGGTAGTAACTGAGGCAGGCAAAATGCTCGGTGGTTTGTATACCGATAATCTGAAAATGACCAAGACTAGTGCAGTACAGGTTGGTTGTTCTACCGATGATCTGGTAGTAACTGACGCAGGTAAAATGCTCCATGATTTGTCTACGGATTAACTGGCAGAGACCGAGGCTGGTAAAATGCTCGGTGGGTTGTCTACCGATGATCTGGCAGTAACCGAGGCAGGTAAAATGCTCGGTGGTTTGTCTACCGATGATTTGGTAGTAACGAAGGCAGGTAAAATGCTCGGTGGTTTGTCTACTGATGATCTGGCAGTAACCGAGGCAGGTAAAATGCTCGGTGGTTTGTCTACCGATGATCTGGTAGTAACCGAGGAAGGTAAAATGCTCGGTGGTTTGTCTACCGATGATCTGGTAGTAACCTAGGCAGGTAAAATGCTCGGTGGTTTGTCTACCGATGATCTGGCAGTAACCGAGGCAGGTAAAATGCTCGGTGGTTTGTCTACCGATGATCTGGTTGTGACGGAGACTAGTACAGTACTCAGTGATTTTCTATCGATAATACAGCTGATGAAGCTGGTAAAAGGCTCGGTGGTATGTCTACCGATGATCTGGTAGTAACTGAGGCAGGTAAAATGCTCGGTGGTTTGTCTACCGATGATCTGGCAGTAACCGAGGCAGGTAAAATCCTGGATGGTTTGTCTACCGATGATCTGGTAGTAACCGAGACTGGTAAAATTCTCTGTGGTTTGTCTACCGAAGATCTGGCAGTAACCGAGAGAGGAAAAATGCTCGGTGGTTTGTCTACCGATTAACTGGTAGTAACCGAGGCAGGTAAAATGCTCGGTGGTTTGTCTACCGATGATCTGGTAGTAACTGAGGCAGGTAAAAGGCTCGGTGGTTTGTCTACCGATGATCTGGTAGTAACCGAGACTGGTAAAATGCTCGGTGGTTTGTCTACCGATGATCTGGCATTAACGGAGGCAGGTAAAATGCTCGGTGGTTTGTGTACCGATGATCTGGTTGTGACAGAGACTAGTACAGTACTCGGATGTTTTCTATCGATGATATAGCTGATGAAGCTGGTAAAAGGCTCGGAGGTTTGTCAACCGATGATCTGGCAGTAACCGAGGCAGGTAAAATGCTCGGTGGTTTGTCTACCCATGATGTGGTTGTGACGGAGACTAGTACAGTATTCGGTGGTTTTTCTATCGATGATAGAGCTGATGAAGCTTGTAAAATGCTCGGTGGTTTGTATACCGATAATCTGAAAATGACCAAGACTAGTGCAGTACTGGTTGGTTGTTCTACCGATGATCTGGTAGTAACCGAGGTTGGTAAATGTTCGGTGGATTGTCTACAGATGATCTGAAAATGACCAAGATTAGTCCAGTACTTGGTGATTTTTCTACCGATGATCTGTTAGTCATCGAGGCTGGTTAATGCTCGGTGGTTCGTCTCCCGATGATCTGGAAAAGACAAAGTCTAGTGCAGTACTCGGTGGTCCGTTTACCGATGATCTGGTTGTGACGGAGATTAATACAATACTCGGTGGTTTTCCATCGATGATATAGCTGATGAAGCTGGTAAAATGCTCGGTGGTTTGTCTACCTATGATATGGTAGTAACCGAGGCAAGTAAAATGCTCGGAGGTTTGTCTACCGATAATCTGGTAGTAACCGAGACTGGTAAAATGCTCGGTGGTTTATCTGCCGATGATCTGGTTGTGACGGAGACTAGTACAGTACTCGGTGGTTTTCTATCGATGATATAGCTGATGAAGCTGGTGAAAGGCTTGGTGGTTTGTCTACCGATGATCTGGCAGTAACCGAGGCAGGTAAAATGCTCGGTGGTTTGTCTACCGATGATCTGGTTGTAACTGAGGCAGGTTAAATGCTCGGTGGTTTGTCTACCGATGATCTGGCAGTAACTGAGGCAGGTAAAATGCTCGGTGGCTTGTCTACCGATGATCTGGTTGTGACGGAGACTAGTACAGTACTGGGTGGTTTTCTATCGATGATATAGGTGATGAAGCTGGTAAAAGTCTCGGTGGTTTGTCTACCGATGATCTGGCAGTAACCGAGGCAGATAAAATGCTCGGTGGTCCGTCTACCGATGATCTGGTTGTGACGGAGACTAGTACAGTACTCGGTGGTTTTTCTATCGATGATATAGCTGATGAAGCTGGTAAAAGGCTCGGTGGTTTGTCTACCGATGATCTAGTAGTAACTGAGGCAGGTAAAATGCTCGGTGGTTTGTCTACCGATGATCTGGTAGTAACCGAGGCAGGTAAAATGCTCGGTGGTTTGTCTACTGATGATCTGGCAGTAACCGAGGCAGGTAAAATGCTCGGTGGTTTGTCTACCGATGATCTGGTAGTAACCGAGGCAGTTAAAATGCTGGGTGGTTTGTCTACCGATGATCTGGTGGTAACGAAGGCAGGTAAAATGCTCGGTGGTTTGTCTACCGATGATCTGGCAGTAACCGAGGCAGATAAAATGCTCGGTGGTTTGTCTACCGATGATCTGGTTGTGACGGAGACTAGTACAGTATTTGGTGGTTTTCTATCGATAATATAGCTGATGAAGCTGGTAAAAGGCTCGGTGGTTTGTCTACCGATGATCTGTCAGTAACCGAGGCAGGGGAAATGCTCGATGGTTTGTCTACCGATGATCTGGTAGTAACTGAGGCAGGTAAATTGCTCGGTGGTTTGTCTACCGATGATCTGGTAGTAACGGAGGCAGGTAAAATGCTCGGTGGTATGTCTACCGATGATCTGGTTGTGACGGAGACTAGTACAGTACTCGGTGGTTTTCTATCGATGATATAGCTGATGAAGCTGGTAAAAGGCTCGGTGGTTTGTCTACCGATGATCTGGCAGTAACCGAGGCAGATAAAATGTTCGGTGGTTTGTCTACCGATGATCTGGTAGTAACTGAGGCAGGTAAAATGCTCGGTGGTTTGTCTATTGATGATCTGGTAGTAACCAAGGCAGGTAAAATGCTCGGTGGTTTGTTTACCGATGATCTGGTAGTAACCGAGGTAGGTAAAATGCTCGGTGGTTTGTCTACCGATGATCTGGTAGTAACCGAGACTGGTAAAATGCTCGTTGGTTTGTATTCCGATGATCTGGTAGTATCCGAGGCAGGTAAAATGCTCGGTGGTTTGTCTACCGATGATCTGGTAGTAACCGAGACTGGTAAAATGCTCGATGGTTTGTCTACCGATGATCTTGCAGTAACCGAGGCAGGTAAACTGCTTGGTGGTTTGTCTACCGATGATCTGGTAGTAACTGAATCTGGTAAAAGGCTCGGTGGTTTTTCTACCGATGATCTGGTAGTAACCGAAGCAGGTAAAATGCTCGGTGGTTTGTCTACCGATGATCTGGTAGTAACCGAGACTGGTGCAGTATTTTGCGGTTTCATTGTTTTTGGTTCTATTCAAAAATCAAATATTTACTGCAATTTCGTCCACTTTGTGACTCATTTTGATTAAATTTTAGACATATGCATTCAAAATGATTATACACACAATATCGATTTATAGGAAATACAAAGGAGGAAAGAGGAATTGCAAAGTAGTCAGTGTAGCTATACAAGATTTCTCTTTCAGATCAAACTTGGTAGGAATGAAGTACTAAACAGCAGCCACTTTTGGAATTTTCTTGAAAAGAACTTTTTTTCCTGTTGACATTTAGGGCCCTTTGGGCCTGTTGTTGACTCTATCAAGCAAAGCAAATTTAAAACGACTCGCGGTTCAACCGTTTTGAGAATAAACATGAATCCAGTTAAGAAATAACCTTTTAATTACAACTGCAGTTCAATTTATGCAGAAGTTTCAACATTCTGACATCCTTGCTTTTGAACAACAATATGTACAGCTGACTGATGAGTTTCATTGACTTCATCATCGTGTGCTCCTTTCCCTAGCAGGAACTCTAAGTTACCGAGGTTGGTAGAATGTTTGTCTACCGGTGATCTGATAGTAACCGAGACTGGTATGATGTTCGGTGGTTTGTATATCGGTGATCTGGTAGTAACCGAGACTGGTAGGATGTTCGGTGGTTTGTCTACCGGTGATCTGATAGTAACCGAGGCTGGTAAGATGTTCGGTGGTTTGTATACCGGTGATCTGGTAGTCAACGAGGCTGGTAGGATGTTCGGTGGTTTGTCTATCGGTGATCTGGTAGTAACCGAGACTGGTATGATGTTCGGTGGTTTGTATATCGGTGATCTGGTAGTAACCGAGGCAGGTAAAATGCTCGGTGGTTTGTCTACCGGTGATCTGATAGTAACCGAGGCTGGTAAGATGTTCGGTGGTTTGTATACCGGTGATCTGATAGTAACCGAGGCTGGTAAGATGTTCGGTGGTTTGTATACCGGTGATCTGGTAGTCAACGAGGCTGGTAGGATGTTCGGTGGTTTGTCTATCGGTGATCTGGTAGTAACCGAGACTGGTAAGATGTTTGGTGGTTTGTATACCGGTGATCTGATAGTAACCGAGACTGGTAAGATGTTCGGTGGTTTGTATATCGGTGATCTGGTAGTAACCGAGACTGGTAGGATGTTCGGTGGTTTGTCTACCGGTGATCTGATAGTAACCGAGGCTGGTAAGATGTTCGGTGGTTTGTATACCGGTGATCTGATAGTAACCGAGGCTGGTAAGATGTTCGGTGGTTTGTATACCGGTGATCTGGTAGTCAACGAGGCTGGTAGGATGTTCGGTGGTTTGTCTATCGGTGATCTGGTAGTAACCGAGACTGGTAGGATGTTTGGTGGTTTGTATACCGGTGATCTGATAGTAACCGAGACTGGTAAGATGTTCGGTGGTTTGTATACCGGTGATCTAATAGTAACCGAGACTGGTAGGATGTTCGGTGGTTTGTCTACCGGTGATCTGATAGTAACCGAGGCTGGTAGATGTTCGGTGGTTTGTATACCGGTGATCTGATAGTAACCGAGGCTGGAAAGATGTTCGGTGGTTTGTATACCGGTGATCTGGTAGTCAACGAGGCTGGTAGGATGTTCGGTGGTTTGTCTACCGGTGATCTGATAGTAACCGAGGCTGGTAAGATGTTCGGTGGTTTGTATACCGGTGATCTGATAGTAACCGAGGCTGGTAAGATGTTCGGTGGTTTGTATACCGGTGATCTGGTAGTCAACGAGGCTGGTAGGATGTTCGGTGGTTTGTCTATCGGTGATCTGGTAGTAACCGAGACTGGTAGGATGTTTGGTGGTTTGTATACCGGTGATCTGATAGTAACCGAGACTGGTAAGATGTTCGGTGGTTTGTATACCGGTGATCTAATAGTAACCGAGACTGGTAGGATGTTCGGTGGTTTGTCTACCGGTGATCTGATAGTAACCGAGGCTGGTAGATGTTCGGTGGTTTGTATACCGGTGATCTGATAGTAACCGAGGCTGGAAAGATGTTCGGTGGTTTGTATACCGGTGATCTGGTAGTCAACGAGGCTGGTAGGATGTTTGGTGGTTTGTCTATCGGTGATCTGGTAGTAACCGAGACTGGTAGGATGTTTGGTGGTTTGTATACCGGTGATCTGATAGTAATCGAGACTGGTAAGATGTTCGGTGGTTTGTATACCGGTGATCTAATAGTAACCGAGACTGGTAGGATGTTCGGTGGTTTGTCTACCGGTGATCTGATAGTAACCGAGGCTGGTAAGATGTTCGGTGGTTTGTATACCGGTGATCTGATAGTAACCGAGGCTGGAAAGATGTTCGGTGGTTTGTATACCGGTGATCTGGTAGTCAACGAGGCTGGTAGGATGTTCGGTGGTTTGTCTATCGGTGATCTGGTAGTAACCGAGACTGGTAGGATGTTTGGTGGTTTGTATACCGGTGATCTGATAGTAACCGAGACTGGTAAGATGTTCGGTGGTTTGTATACCGGTGATCTGATAGTAACCGAGACTGGTAGGATGTTCGGTTGTTTATCTACCGTTGATCTGATAGTAACCGAGACTGGTAGGATTTTTGGTGGTTTATCTACCGGTGATCTGATAGTAACCGAGGCTGGTATGATGTTCGGTGGTTTGTCTACCGGTGATCTGATAGTAACCGAGACTGGTAGGATGTTCGGTGGTTTGTCTACCGGTGATCTGGTAGTCACCGAGACTGGTAAGATGTTTGGTAGTTTGTCTACCGGTGATCTGATAGTAACCGAGACTGGTAGGATGTTCGGTGGTTTGTATACCGGTGATCTGATAGTAACCGAGACTGGTAAGATGTTCGGTGGTTTGTATACCGGTGATCTGATAGTAACCGAGACTGGTAGGATGTTCGGTTGTTTATCTACCGGTGATCTGATAGTAACCGAGGCTGGTAGGATGTTTGGTGGTTTGTCTACCGGCGATCTGATACATGTAGTAACCGAGGCTGGTACATGTAGGATGTTCGGTGGTAATAATAAGGTCTATAACTTGTGCTAGCCGCCGTTTTATCTGCAAACACGACAATATTCTCATTTCGCCATTTGTGTATACAGTATGACGTCAGATCTCGCATAACGCGACTTTGCATTCGTGACACACCAGCAGCTGACACTTTTTTGAAAAGAAAAACACGATGCAACCTCGTCACGAATGAGCAAAGTCGCGTTCGGCGTTCGTCATACTCTATACACAAATGACGAAATGGAGAATCGCTGTGTGTGTTCAGATAAAACGGCAGCTTGTAGAAGTTATAGATCTTATTTGGAAAAGATATTGCCGTGATCGAGCAAGTTAAATGTTCATTATTGGATTATAGGTTGCAAGTTCATTTTTATTTTTTCGTTTATTTTTCGCCAGAGGCTTGTACATCGCAATACCGAGTTATATCGCTGAAATTCCAACTTTTGATGTACAAAGTCTCTTTGACCCTCTCCCACAAACCGCCGATATCAAAAGTGGGAGAAGGGCAGAGTATCTCTGACTATACTACATGTAGCATATATATTCAAATGTAATCATATAAAAGATAGTAAGTCATTTATTTCCATCAATGTATTCAGTGTTTATTACTTTTTCATGAATATTCGTTATTGAACTAGAATATCGAAGAGTACTTTTACGATTTTCAATCTACTTTTAAACTGATTGAAATTTCACCAACGAAATTATCGTTCTAGGAAAGAGGAAGAATCTTTACAAAGCACAAATATACACAAGTCGAGAAGTTTGTAAGGGATGAAGACATTGGCTTTAGATATAAGTTTGTGAGGAGGATTATGTCGTAATAACAAATATATTTTGAAAATTTGTCAGACCTGATATCTCCAAAAACAACACTTAATTTTAGATCAATATTGATCAATTATAAGATTATATTTTGAAAAATTAAAACTTAATTTTTTTATGCTGACTTGGCATATTTTCTAGTCAATTGTTCGAGAACTTCCCTGTGCAGTACATATTGCAAACTCCGTCAACATGTAAATGAGACAATCTTGGTGAGACAAGAAGTGACTAAACAAAAGTATTAGTTAATTTAAACCTTTTACAAATTAATACCTTTATTTCAATATATAATCCGAAATGAATTTTGTACTTTAGAATAAAAATTAAGTATGAAGTAACAGCAGGTTCTTGAATTGAGTTTAATTCATACTGAAATAATAGTTAAGGTGTCAATGTATCGTGTAGTTCTGTATCGGTATATGTGCGCCGATATAATGTATCTTGTAGTTCTGTATCGGTACATGTGCGCCGATATAATGTATCTTGTAGTTCTGTATAGGTAAATGTGCGCCGATATAATGTATCTTGTAGTTCTGTATCGGTACATGTGTGTGCCGATATAATGTATCGTGTAGTTCTGTATCGGTACATGTGCGCCGATATAATGTATCTTGTAGTTCTGTATCGGTACATGTGCGCCGATATAATGTATCTTGTAGTTCTGTATCGGTACATGTGCGCCGATATAATGTATCTTGTAGTTCTGTATCGGTAAATGTGCGCCGATATAATGTATCTTGTAGTTCTGTATCGGTACATGTGTGTGCCGATATAATGTATCGTGTAGTTCTGTATCGGTACATGTGCGCCGATATAATGTATCTTGTAGTTCTGTATCGGTAAATGTGCGCCGATATAATGTATCTTGTAGTTCTGTATCGGTACATGTGCACCGATATAATGTATCGTGTAGTTCTGTATCGGTACATGTGCGCCGATATAATGTATCGTGTAGTTCTGTATCGGTAAATGTGCGCCGATATAATGTATTTTGTAGTTCTGTATCGGTACATGTGCGCCGATATAATGTATCGTGTAGTTCTGTATCGGTAAATGTGCACCGATATAATGTATCGTGTAGTTCTGTATCGGTACATGTGCGCCGATATAATGTATCTTGTTGTTCTGTATCGGTATATGTGCGCCGATATAATGTATCGTGTAGTTCTGTATCGGTACATGTGCGCCCATATAATGTATCTTGTAGTTCTGTATCGGTATATGTGCGCCGATATAATGTATCTTGTAGTTCTGTATTGGTAAATGTGCGCCGATATAATGTATCTTGTAGTTCTGTATCGGTACATGTGCACCGATATAATGTATCGTGTAGTTCTGTATCGGTACATATGCGCCGATATAATGTATCGTGTAGTTCTGTATCGGTACATGTGCGCCGATATAATGTATTTTGTAGTTCTGTATCGGTACATGTGCGCCGATATAATGTATCGTGTAGTTCTGTATCGGTACATGTGCGCCGATAAAATGTATCTTGTAGTTCTGTATCGGTATATGTGCGCCGATATAATGTATCGTGTAGTTCTGTATCGGTAGATGTGTGTGCCGATTTGATATTTATGTACATCGTGAACCAGCAGCTCTGATCACCGGCACTGTTTTCTTGGTGTATATCGTGAACCAGCAGCTCTGAGCAGTGGCACTGTTTTCTAAGTGTATATCGTGAACCAGCAGCTCTGAGCAGTGGCACTGTTTTCTAGGCGTATATCGTGAACCAGCAGCTCTTAGCAGTGGCACTGTTTTCTAAGTGTATATCGTGAACCAGCAGCTCTGAGCAGTGGCACTGTTGTCTTGGTGTATATCGTGAAACAGCAGTTCTGGTCAGTGGTACTGTTTTCTAAGTATATATCGTGAACCAGCAGCTCTGAGCAGTGGCACTGTTTTCTTGGTGTATATCGTGAACCAGCAGCTCTTATCAGTGGCACTGTTTTCTAAGTGTATATCGTAAACCAGCAGCTTTGATCAGTGGCACTGTTTTCTAAGTGTGTATCGTGAACCAGCAGCTCTGAGCAGTGGCACTGTTTTCTTAGTGTATGTCGTGAACCAGCAGCTCTGATCAGTGGCACTGTTTTCTTAGTGTATATCGTGAACCAGCAGCTCTGATCAGTGGCACTGTTGTATTGGTGTATATCGTGAACCAGGAGCTCTGATAAGTGGCACTGTTTTCTAGGTGTATATCGTGAGCCAGCAGCTCTGATCAGTGGCACTGTTTTCTTGGTGCATATTAAAGCTTAAATCCATGTGTTATCACATTGACGTTTATATACGTTTAAAACATAATAGAACTTACGAAATCTAAATAAATGAACCACAAACTCTATAACATTGTTTATCACAAATCAATGGATGGCAGGGACAGACTCCTAGATTCTCTGACTACAATTGTCAAACTCAATGATATGACCAAGTACTGTTCCTCAGCTATAACTTAAGTCAAGAAGTTGTCTTCTCCAAACCAAATGCTCCAAACACTTTGTCTATGAATGTCCTTGATCTTCGCTTAAAATCCACGACTTCTCGCGAGACTTTGTGAAATGCCTCCGTCACAGTATCCACTTCCTCGGACGCAGATACCTCGAAAAATGGACACCCGAGCTCTGCTGCCTGCTTCTCCCCTGCAATGTTAAGTAAACACTACAGTGCCACCTTGTGGTTTAAACAAATAAAGCTTCCCTTAACATCTCCATCTGCAGTTTACTGGCCTGGGTGTGGGATGGTGGCTATATTTACAGATTCATATGATAACCACATTTACAGATCAAGTGCTTATGTGCATGCCACCTATATCAAGTAGCTTAAGTGCCGTCATTTGTCATACAGAGTGTGTATTGATATAGGGCTGGAGAGTCATTACAGTCCATGACCTACTCCAGCTCTTGTCACTCCCCAGAGAACACAAAATGAAGGTCACACATTATGCATTTTGCATTTGAATTTTATCACTCAACTTTATCAGAACAAGTAGTCAAACATCATATCCCTATATGTAAGTCTGAAATTGAAAAGACCTGGCTGGCAATAACAATGGTTTTTGTACTTCTCATACGACATAAATATGCTTCTGTCTACATCATTAAGTTCATCACTACGCAAGTGAAAACTTATCAAAATAACAAATAAAACAAGAAATCACTGTATGGCCTTATTGCAAAGCGTCAAATCATTCAACCGTGAAATATAGGTCACACTGATCTAGTTTCAACAGATATCGGAAGTACATGTCAATAATATATGCAAAGTATCAAGTCTAAGGCCCTGCTTAATTTTGAAATCTTGTAAAAAATCACTCAACTGTGAATTGTATGTTATATTGACCTAATTTCATCTGAAATCAAAAATGTATATCAAAGTCATCCTACACGAAGAGTATCAAGTATACTGACCAACAGATAAACAGACTTACACAGCCACATTATACAAGGAAGTGTAACACTGGAAATTATATCTGAGGGTCCAGGTTCGATTCCAGCTGGCGGCTCGAATTTTCTAGGGTGATTTATTATCTTCCGCCTCCCTATTTGTACCTCGAATGAGATGGTATAAACCGAGATCCCTGTGTCACGGTATACGTTGACGCGTGACAGTATGAACCTAGGTCTCCGTGTCACAACATACGTTGACGCGTGACGGTATAAAACGAGGCTCCCGTTTCACGCTACCCGTTGGCGCGTGACGGTAAAACCGAGGCCCCTTGCCACGATATACGTTGCACGTGACAGTATACACCGAGTCCCCGTCTCACGGTACACGTCACCCTTGACGGTAAAACAGAGGTCCGTGGCGCAGTATACGTTGCACATGACGATATAAACTGAGGCCCCGTGTAACGGCATATGTTGGCGCGTGACAGTATAAACCGAGGCCCGTGTCACAGTATACGTCACGCTTGACGGTATAAATCGAGGTCCGTGGCGCGGTATACGTCGAAGTCTGACGGTATAAACCGAGGCGGTATAAACTGTGGGCGAGTCTGTTGCATTACAGGTGCCCCCACCATATAAGTGTAATCATCCCGGTGTGACGTAATCATCCCAGTGTGACGTAATCATCCCAGTGTGACGTAATAATCCCGGTGTGACGTAATCATCCCGGTGTGACGTAATCATCCCGGTGTGACGTAATCATCCCAGTGTGACGTAATCATCCCGGTGCGACGTAATCATCCCAGTGTGACGTAATCATCCCGGTGTGACGTAAAACAAAAAAAATACAATAATCTACACAAAAAGCTGTTCAGACAGGATATTCAGCATTCCAGGAAATACACTATAGCGTGTGCTGATAGGTACAGCAGCGTATTAGGATTTTTATTTTTGGTGTGTGTATGTGTGTGTGTGTGAGTGTGAGTGTGTGTGTGTGTTTAGGTGTGTAGGTGTTAATATTTGTTTTGAATGTATTTGATTTATACTTATGATTTTTGTTTGTCATTACGACTTAGTAAATTGCAATTTTAAGATTCAGTTTGAGAGTATATATATACTAATCATTTAGAATTATGAATTACGTATATAATATCATTTAATATCATTCTTTTGGAAAAAAATGATAATTTGGGAAAAAAAAAACCTGCTTTTCTGAAATTACCTAAAAATCTTCTATTTCTTACATGAAATAGGTAGATCTACGTTATAATTCAAATTATCAATTTAAATTTGAGGTAAACAAAATCATACGTAGATCTTTAAGCTAAAAGAGAGATAACTCTATATAGACCATGCAACTATCGGAAGTTCAGGGGAAAACCAGTCAAGATCTAACGTGTCGGCATTTCTCCTGGTACAATACAGGACAATAAAATTAATTCTGTTCATGAAATTTAAAACTTGGCGAAAAGCTGCACATTTAGATTAAGGTTACCTTACCTTCTTCCGTTGTCACCTCGCGCATGTGCGCTAAGTCACGCTTGTTGCCAATCAAAATCATTGGAATGTTTGAACCTTTTCTGTTCTCATCAATATTTTTCTTCAGTTCAGGGAGCATATCAAAAGATTTCCGACTGACTACAGAGTACACTAGTATAATACAGTCTGCCCAACGGAGTACATCTTCTCGTACCCCACAGTCATCGTTCTAAAAATTATGTATACAAACACTTTAATATACAGTTAATTACCTATACATGGAACAAAATAATGGTTTTTATATGTTATGACAGCATCTACCGTGTGTGTTTGTAAGTGTGTGTGTGTTTAAGAGAGAGAGAGAGAGAGAGAGAGAGAGAGAGAGAGATCTAGTTTCCAGTTTGCGAACTAGACTATCTGGATGCACACTGACCATTCTCTGACAATGTTGCATGAGGAACAGCCCAAAATGCTCTGGTAGAGAGTTATGTGCATAAGGAACAGCTCGGAACAACCCCGCTGACCTAGTCTGGTTCAGTGATACCCCGCTGACCTAGTCTGGTTCAGTGTTATCTGCGTGGGGAACTATTCACAATACCCCGCTGACCAATATCTGGTACAGAATTGTGTGCGTGGGGAACTCTTCGCAATGCCCCGCTGACCATTATCTGGTACAGGGTTGTGTGCGTGAGAAACTGTTCAGAATACCCCGCTGACCATTATCTGGTACAGATTTGTGTGCGTCGGGAACTTTTCGCAATATCCCGCTGACCATTATCTGGTTGTGTGCCTGGGGAACTGTTCAGAATACCCCGCCAATTGTTCTATGGTACAGAGTAGTGTACAGAAGCAACAACCCAGAATATACCGCTGACAATAACCGGTACACTAAAAGACCTTACTTATCTCATATTGAACAGTTGATTGGTCATGGCCACTCAGGGCATACCATAATCATGTCCTACAACAAGATCCCAATGCAAACAGTGGTGTAACGTGTCGGCGGTTCACCCATCCAGACACTGCCCGCACTCGACATTGCTTAGCTTTGCAACAAAGCAGGGCGAGGTAAACTACATCACCAGAAAAGCTCACTGGCTTAGTCACTGGCGAGAGTGTTATACTCACATATATGTCTCCGTCACACTACTCCCTCCAGGGAGGCTACGACCCGAAGCTTAGGCCTGTGGGTTCTTCTTGACAATCAAATGACCTCTCCTACAGTAGACATCTGGGTCCGGCGCCATATACTGACAGTATACTTTAGTCAAAAATTCATATTATTCTGTTCTTCAATGAATTACTGACTGGGATTTGAATTTTATTTAGTTTTATGCTATCAATAAATAGAATTAAACCAATCTGCATTAAAATTTATTTGAATGTTTGATAATGGAATAAATTAAAATGAAATTTTGGACTTAAGTATATGCTCAGTTTATGGCGCCGGACCCTGGTCTATTATTGCAGGAACACCCTACCCATAGGACAACCACATAGGATGGCGTCTGAGTTACTGGTCTCCTAGTCAGAGTCAATACGCTTCCACTAAATGTAACGTGTCGGTGGTTCACCCATCCAGACACTGCCAGCACTCGACGTTGCTTAACTTTGCAACAAACCTGGGCGAGGTAAACTACATCACCGTCGAGGGTGTTAAACTCGCTATTATGTTTTCGTCACTTTGGAATTAAAGATCTGACAACGATAGAAATAAGTATTGTGGGGTATTGCTGGCTTATATTCAAAATGTGGAATTACGATCTGGCTTATATTCAAAATAAACGACTTTAAATAATGAGTTGAAATAAATAATTACATCTGAGAGCGTGTCTAACACTTCGAAGATTACTGTTTCTCCGTCTATCGTCGTCGTGTATTTATACTTCGACTCTGAAAGAAAAGACATGTATCACATCATATGTAACTACACAAGAGGTTCATGTATCACATGTAACTATACAAGTCGTTCATGTATCACATGTAACTACACAAGTCGTTGATGTATGTATCACATGTAACTACACAAGACGTTCATGTATCATATGTAACTACACAAATCGTTCATTTATCACATGTAACTACACAAGTTGTTCAAGTATCACATGTAACTACACAAGTTGTTCATGTAACTTCTATCATTAAGTTTTAACTGATTATATCCGTTATAATTAAGGTATCTCACGAATAATTTGGAAAAACAATATTAAATAAGATATCTTTAATCATCATAAATTATTGAACATATGTTACCAAGGTAAATATCAATAGATAAATGTATCGGAATTCGTAAGTATACATTACAGTTGTTAATATTTATGGACGTTTGCACGTACCCGTTGTTTTGTCGTATTCGCCAATGAACCTTTTGGTGAGAAATCTTACCGACAGAGCTGAAGATATATTAACATTAGGCATGAGAGAATGTAACAATGATCGATCAAGTAAAATATATCAACATTAAATCAATTAGGCATGAGAGAATGTAACAGTGATCGATCAAGTAAAATCCACAGTACTTAGGGCATTCTTGACGGTAAATGTAGCGTGGATGCGATAGCCCTGTGATATGGTTAATTAGACACAGGGTACGATGTTCCGTCAGACCGATCATGACCGAGATACAGCAACACAATAAACATCTCATGTGCCTCTGTACTCAAAATACTTAGTAACATTCGATATGTACTGTATGGTATTAGCCTTTCTTTGGATTAATTCAGTTGTTTAGTACAAACAACACTCAAGGTTCATGTAATATGTAATGTGAAGAAATTTCTTAACCTGTCAGTAAACTGCAATGACTTTAGAATATCGTAATTACACGTTATTATTATCATTTTGGTCAATATTACAACTATGTACATAATTCATTGAATAAAATGATATAACATGATGACCTTGTTATATTACAATAGTATATGCTGAGCTATAAAATGTAATGCATTGTATATATTGAACTATAAACTGTAATACACTGTATACACTTAGCTATAAGCTGCAATAAACTGTATATACTGATCTATAAGCTGTATAATACATTGTATATACTAATGGATAAGCTATAATTACATTATATATACTGATCTATAAGCTGTATAATACATTGTATATACTAATGGATAAAATGTAAATACATTGTATACACTAATCTATATACTGATGGATAAGCTGTAATTACATTGTATAAACTGATCTTTAAGCTGTATAATACATTGTATATACTGAGGGATAAGCTGTACTTACATTGTATAGACTGATCTATAGGATGTACAATACATTGTATATACTAATGGATAAGCTGTAATTACATTGTATATACTGATCTATAAGCTGTATAATACATTGTATATACTAATGGATAAGCTATAATTACATTGTATATACTGATCTATAAGCTGTAATGCATTGTATATGCTGATGGATAAGCTGCAATACATTATATTCACTGATCTATAAGTTGTAATACATTGTCTATACTTATCTATAGATAAGATGCAATATATTGTATATAATGATCTATAAGCTGTATACATTGTATATACTGATCTAAATGCTGCAATACATTATATATACTTATATATAAATAAGATGCAATACATTGTATATACTGAGCTATAAGCTATAATGCATTGTATTCAAATACAGATTCTTTATTGACAACCCCCCCCCCCAAAAAAAAAAAAAAAAAAAAACATGGGCCTTGCAAGGCATAAATGACACGCATGAACAGAAGACAACACATTAATTTTACAAGATTTGTTTTATAATATTATAATAGTTTAATAAACCTTATTACGTACATCAACTCAAAATGTTAAGAGATCATTATCAGATTTTATACTATAATACACTGTATATACTGGTGTATAAACTGTAATACATTGTATATAATGAACAATAAGCTGTAATACATTATATATACTTATCTATAAATAAGGTGCAATAGATTGTATATATCGAGCTATAAGCTGTAATACATTGTATATACCGAGCTATAGGCTGTAAAACTTTGTATATACTAAACTATAAGTGGTAATACATTGTATATACTAAACTAAAAGCTGTAATACATTGTATATGCTGATTTATAAGCTGTAATACATTGTATATATTGATCTATAAATTGTATTGTTTTTGATAAGTAAACTTAACTAAAACAAACTAATGCAAGAAATCAGAAGACACCTAGGTCTGATCGTACATTTATTACATAAGATTAAATTATGTAAAGTGATATAAGGAGGAGGAATTAGTTTCTTGAAAGAATCGGGTTAAGCTGGGTGAGAGGAGGATATACTTTTTGTAAGGATCAGGTTAAGCTGGGTGAGAGGAGGATATACTTTTTGTAAGGATCAGGTTAAGCTGGGTGAGAGGAGGATATACTTTTTGTAAGGATCAGGTTAAGCTGGGTGAGAGGAGGATATACTTTTTGTAAGGATCAGGTTAAGCTGGGTGAGAGGAGGATATACTTTTTGTAAGGATCAGGTTAAGCTGGGTGAGAGGAGGATATACTTTTTGTAAGGATCAGGTTAAGCTGGGTGAGAGGAGGATATACTTTTTGTAAGGATCAGGTTAAACTGAGTGAGAGGAGGATATACTTTTTGTAAGGATCAGGTTAAGCTGGGTGAGAGGAGGATATACTTTTTGTAAGGATCAGTTTAAGCTGGGTGAGAGGAGGATATACTTTTTGTAAGGATCAGGTTAAGCTGGGTGAGAGGAGGATATACTTTTTGTAATGATCAGGTTAAGCTGGGTGAGAGGAGGATATACTTTTTGTAAGGATCAGGTTAAACTGAGTGAGAGGAGGATATACTTTTTGTAAGGATCAGGTTAAGCTGGGTGAGAGGAGGATATACTTTTTGTAAGGATCAGGTTAAGCTGGGTGAGAGGAGGATATACTTTTTGTAAGGATCAGGTTAAGCTGGGTGAGAGGAGGATATACTTTTTGTAATGATCAGTTTAAGCTGGGTGAGAGGAGGATATACTTTTTGTAATGATCAGGTTAAGCTGGGTGAGAGGAGGATGTACTTTTTGTAATGATCAGGTTAAGCTGGGTGAGAGGAGGATATACTTTTTGTAAGGATCAGGTTAAGCTGGGTGAGAGGAGGATATACTTTTTGTAAGGATCAGGTTAAGCTGGTTAAGATTAGGATTTACTTTTTGTTTTTACTATTTAAAGGGTTACAGTTAATGAAGTAAGAGTTAGATATGATAATTATAGGGGTACAGATTAGTCAGGTAATTATTTGGATACCATTAAATTCAGTGTTAAATTAGGGAGATTTAAGTAAAGATAAGTAGAGATTAACATTTAAGTATAGAATTAAGTTACAGATTAGGTTTACAGAAATAAATTATGCCATATGTTATAATTGGTTACTGTTAAGTAAAGAGAAAAATTAGAAAATTATAAGGTCACAATTCAGTATAGAGTTCAGTAATGTAATTATAGGATTATAATGAAATTTAGGAAGAAGTTAGATAATTATAAGGAAATGGTTAACTAAAGAATTCAGTTAGATATATTAAGGTTATAGTTAAGTTCAGAGGGAGGTCAGGTAATTATAAGGTCACAGTTCAGTATAGAGTTCAGTTAGATATAGTAAGGTTATAGTTAAGTTGAGAGAGAGGTCAGGTAATTATAAGGTCACAGTTCAGTACAGAGTTCAGTTAGATATAGTAGGGTTATAGTTAAGTTGAGAGAGAGAGAGAGAGTTCAGGTATTTATAAGGTCACAGTTCAGTATAGAGTTCAGTTAGATATAGTAAGGTTAGAGTTAAGTCGAGAGAGAGGTCAGGTATTTATAAGGTCACAGTTCAGTATAGAGTTCATTTAGATATAGCAGAGTTATAGTTAAGTTGAGAGAGAGGTCAGGTAATTATAAGGTCACAGTTCAGTACAGAGTTCAGTTAGATATAGTAGGTTTATAGTTAAGTTGAGAGAGAGAGAGTTCAGGTAATTATAAGGTCACAGTTCAGTATAGAGTTTAGTTAGATATAGTAGGGTCATAGTTAAGTTGAAAGAGAGGTCAGGTAATTAAAAGGTCACAAGGTCACAGTTAAGTATAAAGTTCGGTGAGGTAATAACAGTGTTATTGTTAAGTTTAGAGACAAGTTAGATAGTAATAAGGATACAGTTAAGTATAAATCTCATTTAGGTAATAATAAGGTTATAGTTAAGTTAAGGGAGAAGTTAGGTATTAAGAAGGATACAGCTAAGTATAAATATCAGTTAGGTAATAATAAGGTTATAGATAAGATAAGAGAGAAGTTGGGTAATAATAAGGATACAGTTAAGTATAAATTTCAGTTAGGTTATAGTTAAGTTTAGAGACAGGTCGGGTAATGGTAAGTTCACAATTAAGTATAAATTTCAGTTAGGAAATAATAATGATATAGTAAAGTTTAGAGGGAGGTGAGGTAGATATAAGGTCACAATTAAGATAGAGTTCATTGGGGCACTAATAAGGTTATAGTTAAGTTGAGAGAGAGTCAGTTAAATATAAGGTCACAGTTAAGTATAGAGCTCATTTAGGTAATAATAAGGTTATACTTAAGTTAAGAGAGAACTTAGATAATCATAAGGCTAAAGTTGCGTATTATTAAAAGGTACTCAGTGTAAAATGCATAAATATATTGTGTGATCGGATGGTAAGAGGTATGATCGGCCCGATATTACTTTGATACAATAAAGTATAATAATCAAACCATTATTCAATCATTTTAACGATTTTATGATAATGAGAGAATTGTTTCTCAGATTTTGATTATACAAAGAATTCACTGTTAAAAGTTAAAGGGTTTATCAAGCTCCTAAAATGGAGAATACTGAAGTTAGAGCAGTGATTAAAGGGAGACATGAAAAGGATAAATTACGACCATATCTTATTTTTCCTTTATTGCATAAATTATAAACTTTGTGTTAATTGCAAAATTTAAACTAAAATCCCTAAATGTTTTCGTAGAATAAAGGTAACTGAGTCGAATTAAATTCGATTGGTTTCAATTCTCCAAATAAGGCGATGCTCCGCCTATAATCATGTGTCTGCGCGGATTTTTACTGTAGAAAACAACACCAATGGTTCACATGGAGGAAAAGCAAACGTGTGGTAGAAAAAGATTATACACAGACTCCGAGGCCAAAAAAAAAATGAAAAGTGGAACAAATGTTAGAATCGGGTAAAGCTCGAATTTCATTGTCACGTGATTTCCTCTGAGCGGCCTCATAAATTTCAGAGAGTTGACGTGGTTATACTGCAAATGTTAAACTGACTTATCTCGTTAACGACATCGACTTTGGTACCGATACTTTTTACACATCTTAGATAATATACTAACAATCGATTGCCGTTTAAGAATTCCGTTTACATCTTTATACTGTTCCTGACTTCAATCGCACCATGCTCCTTTAAGTATCTATTTAAGAAGGGGGTGACTCCCAAGGAAATTCGCCTTCTTATAGTACTATTAAATTGGGCTGTTGAATTAAGAAGGGGGTGGGAGAGCATTAAAGATGATGAATGATCTGGACGTCCCAAGGAGCTCGAGGCTACCACAGACGTTGATATTGTGAATACTCGTGTTATGGGTGACAGAAAGCGAAACTTCCGAGATAAAGCCAGGGAAGTAGGCATAAGTTATTGGGATGTTCAAATAATTTTGAACGACATTTTAGGCATGTCTAAGGTCTCGGTTAAATGGATCCTAGATTGTTGAATGAGGGCCAAAAGAGAAATCGGTGTGATGTTTCTTTGCATCTTTTGTCTCACTATAAGGATGATCCCGAGGATTTCATGGGTCACATTGTCACTCAGGGTAAAGTTTGAGCTCACAATTTCATGATGAATCAAAGAAACCAAGCATGCAATGGTTTGCCCTGGTTTATCCCTTCTTAAAAATCTAAGAGAGTTCCCTCAGGTGGAAAAAGTCATGGCCTCTATCCATTGGGGCAATCGGGGAATAATCCTGATTGATTTTCTTGAGGAAGGTGGCACGATACTAGTAAATGGTACATATTATGTAATGACTTAAATGGTTCTATCTGTTCCCACGTGGCAAGATGTTGGAAGCAATGAGGGTGTCATGGACGCTGCATAGGAGTACTAAGGGAACCAGAATGAAGCATTCTTATTTGGACTTGTATTCATTAGTGCCCCCCCCCCCCCTTTCAGCGTTCATCAGGCTAGCCAACGAAATCTCGGAACAAGTGCAGATCTAGAAATTCATAAATGTAAAACCAATATCTATTGAACTTCTTTTTCAAGAAAACTACTGCAGACTGGAATTCTCTTTCAGAAAGTATTCGATCCATAAAATCAGCAACAGAATTCAAAGGGGTTCCTTAACAACAAGAAAAGGAAAGTCCCGTTATAATTTTATTTTGGCGACCGCAAAAGCCAAGTTATACATACGCGACTACGAATTAGGATGCAGCTCTCTCAACTCCGACCTATACAAAAAATATTTCAATTCAATTCAATTATTTCTTTATGTCAAAGACGCAATCAGATATATATTTACAGTATGTTGAAATTCATACAGAAACTTATTCAACAGAGAGTGCATGAGTACAAATATTCCGATACCTACAAATACGATACATTGCAGTATTCATGACTATTCGGTCATAGTATATTGATACATGTATATAAATATAAGTATCATGATTAAGATACATATAAACATTTCATGTGTTGCATAATGTTCAAAACATTTAATATGTTTAAACATTATTATAACTTTAAACATATTAAATGTTGGCCGATGCTATTCGCACGACGGTCGTGTACGTAAACCCGTATTCTATATACACGACGGTCGTGTACGTAAACCGGTATTCTATATACACGACGGTCGTGTAAATAGCTGAGGTAGTATGCAATGGCTATTTACACGACGGTCGTGTACTTAAAGTGATATGGCTATATACACGACGGTCGTGTACTTAAAGTGATACAGTATGGCTATATACACGACGGTCGTGTACCACCTAAAGTGATGTGGCTATCTACACGACGTGTCATGGTGTACCTAAGACTCCCTGTTGAGGCCCGGCCTTGTGCCCAAACGAATGCTGGAGAAGTTTGATACAGAAACTTTGTGTCCTATATATATGCGAAAATCGTAAAAATAAACTTAGAAAAGATTGTATTTCAACGAATCAAATGCAGATACATATATTATGTCTCTGTCAAATGTAAAGCCGGAAAACAAAATAATTGTTTATTTGTCTATTTACAAGAAGTTACACTCGTATACATAGGATGATCTAGAAATTTTTGAAAGGTGGAGGGGGTTGCAGTCTCCCATGACAAATGTTTTGCACTATCGGTCTGGAAAGGGGGTTACGTTGCAGCACTAATATATGGTCGAAAATGACCCCTTTTGGGGGACGTTTCCAAACAAAAAAAAAAAGGGGGGGTTACAACCCATTTCCCCCTCTAATCCGCCAATAGTGTACTTAAAATTATTTGCTAAATAAGAGATATTAGAAATGGGGGAGGGGTGCTATTCAAGCTCCCTGTTCTGTTTCTGGGTGTGAATTGTGTCAAATATTTTCATCTTACTTAATATTATTTATTACTTTATTAAATTATTTATACTGAGCAGTATTCTTATAAAGAAAATTTCTATTCAAAATAATAAAATCTCTTATTGAAGAGATGTATATGTGTATAAAATAATCAAATGAAATAATTGACCGCATTCGGGCATCCTCGGCCTTTTACTATCTAAATCGTTAAGTTTGCGAGAAAAGGGGCGCCTCACAGGTACGGGCTGTATACCCGTCGTCTACTCGGGCAATGTGCATAAGTAACACAGCGATCGTGTAAATAGCCATATCACTTTAAGTACACGACCGTCGTGTAAATAGTCATATCACTTTATGAACACGACCGTCGTGTAAATAGCCGTTTCACTTAGGTACACGACCGTCGTGTAAATAGCCACTACCTTAAAAAGGTTTTGGCAATTAGTGTAACACATGTACATAGCAAAGTTTCGGAAGCACATATTTTATATAAATATATATTACTACACATATTCATGTCATATACAGCTGCTAACCTTCTTTTTAAAGCAATAGAAATATATTTGGCGAATTTTGTAAGTTCTCTAACATTGTTAACACATAGAACTTAGAAGTTGCACAAGTTTGATTACACATAGTTTTATGAATTGATATCTTTTAATATATTGAACTCTAATATTGTAATAGAATGGACATTTTAATATAAAGTGAAATTCAATATCGTTAATATTACAGAAAGGACAGACACGCTGGTGTCTTTCAATGTTGTGATATCTACCACGCTCAATAGCTAATTCATGAGAAGACATTCGAAATGTTGCAATAAGTTTAGGGTAATGAGGATTGATGGGTTTACAAAGGTAATACTGAAGGTACTCGGGTAGCTCAGTCGGTTAGAGGGTCGGATGCATGACAGCTAGGTGATTCGGTACCATAGGTCGTGGGTTCGAGTCCCAGACGGGGAACGAATATAAGTGAAATATAGGGTGCCTTGTTAACTGTAGTGTCTTTGTGCTTTATATGTTTGTCTAATTTGTCTTTGTTTTCTACAGGTATTTCTTCGGAGATCCAAGGTCCATAGTACTCCCAGGTGTTTCACTGATTCTATTTGTGCTTTATATATATATATATATAACTATATATATATATATATATATATATATATATATAATATATATATATATATATATATATATATATATATATATATATATATATTTATTTATTTATTTATTTATTTATATTTATATAATCTATATAATCAGTTTAAATCAGCATGTAAAATTTTCGTTAATATGCTGGTCAAATTCAAATATTATGGATGCAATTACAATATGTACATAATTAGGAGAGAGCTTGATATAAGTATTATACTTGTTGCTTTATCCTATACCTCATATGTTTGTAAAATATTCTTGATGTTATAATACCAATAAATATTGTTAAACTAAACTAATTTGGAGGGATTCAGAAACTAGAGCAGAGGTGGAGAAAGTGCATTGCAAGGGAAATTATATTGAAAGATAATGAGAATTCTTCATTCTGGGTATTCTCAACTACATGGGGCCAAGAACTTTTTGATCATACCTCGTATGGTGATTTAATCTTTTCTAATGAACTGCACAAATGGTTTGTATTATAATCGTTGATTGCGTAGATATTTGTTATTTACTTACTGCCATCCTATTACACTGCCATTTATTAAGCTGCAGTGTACAGAATAGGTGAACACGCATGCAAAGTAAATAACAGATGACGCCTAAGGCACGGACAGGTGTTTCTCATTACTCTTACCGGGCCTGAAATACTGTTAAACCAAAGTCGCTGAAATCGTATGGTATACAATTACATTCCTGGCTAGGTCATGTGATAATCTCTTATTTATCGTAATAGATAAGGCACATTAAATAATTATACACAATCTAACATATGTCTAGATCTAATTGCTACACGATAATTTAGTTATCTTAATAACATATAAACAGATTCCAAGAAATGTTCATCAAGCATAGGTAGAGAATTAGCTGGTGTTTAAGACGGGCAGACTCCAAGAAATTGTCATCAAGCGTGAAAATGTTTTGACACACATTTGCACGAAATATCAAAATGCTTAGAAATGTTTTTATAACTATAACAAGATCAAAGTCAGAGAAAATTTATTTCATTTAGTTCAAAATATATCCATTTCAATGGGATGTAATATAATATGATTGATTATTGTTTTACGTCACTCCATGAATATTTCGCGTATCTAGTGCCGGCATCTGCTTAAAGCATTGCAAAGAAATTTATATCTTTATTTATATGCAACGGGCCCACCCGAAGCAGTGAGGGATCTCTAATGTGCCAAGTCTTCCGTGACAACGGACCCACCCGCAGCAGTGAGGGATCTGTTACGTGCCAAGTCTTCCGTGACAACGGACCCACCCGCAGCAGTGAGGGATCTGTTACGTGCCAAGTCTTCCGTGACAACGGACCCACCCGAATCAGTGAGGGATCTGTTACGTGCCAAGTCTTCCATGACAACGGACCCATCCGAAGCAGTGAGAGATCTGTTACGTGCCAAGTCTTCCGTGACAACGGACCCACCCGCAGCAGTGAGGGATCTGTTACGTGCCAACCGAATCAGTGAGAGATCTGTTACGTGCCAAGTCTTCCGTGACAACGGGCCCACCCGAATCAGTGAGGGATCTGTTACGTGCCAAGTCTTCCGTGGCAACGGACCCACCCGCAGCAGTGAGGGATCTGTTACGTGCCAAGTCTTCCGTGACAACGGACCCACCCGCAGCAGTGAGGGATCTGTTACGTGCCAACCGAATCAGTGAGGGATCTGTTACGTGCCAAGCCTTCCGTGACAACGGACCCACCCGAATCAGTGATTGATCTGTTACGTGCCAAACCTTCTGTGACACGGGACTTCGGTTTTCACTCATCCGAAAGACAGGGCACCGATGTGCTCGCAGCAGGAGCCGACCCCGGGACATTAAGGTCACAAACCGAGCACCTTATCCACTAAGCTATATTGGTTTTGTGATATAACAGGTAATATAATATAATATGTAACTGTCACTGTTCAACACTCGGGCAGGCAACACTATGTTTACGAGGTTCGTTACCTCCTGCTTCCATGTTGCGATGTAACCGAAAAAAAATACTGAAAGCGACGTAAAACACCAATCAACCAACCACTGTAGAACTAATAACCATGTTTCAGGTGGACAGTTTTAATTCTGAAAATTAGAGGTGCCATCCGATTCCTGCGAGGACCGAGATTGGTAGGTTAGCAGCACTAGCCATAAATACCAAGAACAAAGACACAGTGGGATCTCCTCTGTATGTGACCGTCAGGCCCGTTGGAAGCAATTAAAAATTAGAGGGGGCGAAAGTTATAAACTCAAAACAAAATTTGCAATATGATACCACTGTTTTAGCCACTTTTTATGCCGAGGAGTTTTGCTTTAATCGCACATAACTAGAAACTGACCATAGGCGAATCTGAAAATTTGTGAAAAAGGGGGAGGGTTGCACCTTGCCATGACTACTATTTTCCACTATTCAGTCTAGAAAGAACCTTTGTTTTTGGTAAAATTTTCTGACCAGAGGGGGTTGCACCCCCCCCCCCCTTCCCCCAAAAATCCGCCATTGCTGACAGTTAATAATAAACTCATTTCCACCTCCTAAACAAGGATATTTGGCGCTCAGTGTCTGTCATTTCAACTAAGAGGCACTAAAAGGAACGGGAGGATAAGCGTATGTTTGCATGAGTAAATTTTTTCCAGAGCCCGAACACTTATCATCTTTGCATGATGAAAATAGCTTGTAGTGTTTACGTTCAGAAAGAAAAGAACAAATTTATACATACTGCTGCAATAATACAACTTATACGATTGCAAATTAATTGCATGTTAAGAATATGACCGTCTCTCAGCCTGTCTGTTTCACCGTGGTATATATGATTAACTCATCTCTATTGCTATTAAGTAAAAGAAGAGAGAAAAAGCAAATCCCAGTCCCACAATAGTCCCTGAATAATCACACGAATACAACAAATAATATCGAAGAATTTCTGCACGTTATCTGCCACCTATCATTACCACGGAATGCATGTTTATAGTTCTTTGCAGATAAGGTAATACCAGTGTACACATTTCCTACACATTCCTTAGATCTATAGATTCTACGCTATGGTCATCGAAACCAACAGCCCACTATAGGCGTCGTACTAATGACATATAATACATCCTTACATCATAAGGTCCTGTAGTAGAGGTATCGTGCTAATGACATATTACACATCCTTACATCATAAGGTCCTGTAGTAGAGGCATCGTGCTAATGACATATTATACATCCTTACATCATAAGGTCCTGTAGTAGAGGCATCGTTCTAATGACATATTACACATCATTACATCATAAGGTCCTGTAGTAGAGGCATCGTACTAATGACATATTACACATCCTTACATTATAAGGTCGGGTAGAAGAGGCATCGTGCTAATGACATATTACACATCCTTACATCATAAGGTCCTGTAATAGAGGCATCGTGCTAATGACATATTACACATCCTTACATCATAAGGTCCTGTAGTAGAGGCATCGTTCTAATGACATATTACACATCATTACATCATAAGGTCCTGTAGTAGAGGCATCGTACTAATGACATATTACACATCCTTACATTATAAGGTCGGGTAGAAGAGGCATCGTGCTAATGACATATTACACATCCTTACATCATAAGGTCCTGTAATAGAGGCATCGTGCTAATGACATATTACACATCCTTACATCATAAGGTCCTGTAGTAGAGGCATCGTGCTAATGACATATTATACATCCTTACATCATAAGGTCCTGTAGTAGAGGCATCGTTCTAATGACATATTACACATCATTACATCATAAGGTCCTGTAGTAGAGGCATCGTACTAATGACATATTACACATCCTTACATTATAAGGTCGGGTAGAAGAGGCATCGTGCTAATGACATATTACACATCCTTACATCATAAGGTCCTGTAATAGAGGCATCGTGCTAATGACATATTACACATCCTTACATCATAAGGTCCTGTAGTAGAGGCATCGTGCTAATGACGTATTACACATCCTTACATCACAAGGTCCTGTAGTAGAGGTATCGTGCTAATGACATATTACACATCCTTACATCATAAAGTCGGGTAGAAGAGGCATCGTACTAATGACATATTACACATCCTTACATCATAAGGTCCTGTAATAGAGGCATCGTGCTAATGACATATTACACATCATTACATCATAAGGTCCTGTAGTAGAGGCATCGTACTAATGACATATTACACATCCTTACATTATAAGGTCGGGTAGAAGAGGCATCGTGCTAATGACATATTACACATCCTTACATCATAAGGTCCTGTAATAGAGGCATCGTGCTAATGACATATTACACATCCTTACATCATAAGGTCCTGTAGTAGAGGCATCGTGCTAATGACATATTACACATCCTTACATCATAAAGTCGGGTAGAAGAGGCATCGTACTAATGACATATTACAAATCCTTACACCATAAGGTCCTGTAGTAGAGGTATCGTGCTAATGACATATTACAAATCCTTACACCATAAGGTCCTGTAGTAGAGGTATCGTGCTAATGACATATTACACATCCTTACATCATAAAGTCGGGTAGAAGAGGCATCGTACTAATGACATATTACACATCCTTACATCATAAGGTCCTGTAATAGAGGCATCGTGCTAATGACATATTACACATCCTTACATCATAAGGTCCTGTAGTAGAGGCATCGCACTAATGACATATTACACATCCTTACATTATAAGGTCGGGTAGAAGAGGCATCGTGCTAATGACATATTACACATCATTACATCATAAGGTCCTGTAGTAGAGGTATCGTGTTAATGACATATTACACATCCTTACATCATAAAATCGGGTAGAAGAGGCATCGTGCTAATGACATATTACACATCCTTACATCATAAGGTAGGGTAGAAGAGGCATCGTGCTAATGACATATTACGCATCCTTACATCATAAGGTCCTGTAGTAGAGGCATCGTCCTAATGACATATTACAAATCCTTACATCATAAGGTCCTGTAGTAGAGGCATCGTGCTAATGACATATTACACATCCTTACATCATAAGGTCCTGTAGTAGAGGCATCGTGCTAATGACATATTACACATCCTTACATCATAAGGTCCTGTAGTAGAGGCATCGTGCTAATGACATATTACACATCCTTACATCAAAAGGTCCTGTAGTAGAGGCATCGTACTAATGACCTATTACACATCCTTACATCAAAAGGTCCTGTAGTAGAGGCATCGTACTAATGACCTATTACACATCCTTACATCATAAGGTCCTGTAGTAGAGGCATCGTACTAATGACCTATTATACATCCTTACATCATAAGGTCCTGTAGTAGAGGCATCGTACTAATGACATATTACACATCCTTACATCATAAGGTCCTGTAGTAGAGGCATCGTGCTAATGACATATTACACATCCTTACATCAAAAGGTCCTGTAGTAGAGGCATCGTACTAATGACCTATTACACATCCTTACATCAAAAGGTCCTGTAGTAGAGGCATCGTACTAATGACCTATTACACATCCTTACATCATAAGGTCCTGTAGTAGAGGCATCGTACTAATGACCTATTACACATCCTTACATCATAAGGTCCTGTAGTAGAGGTATCGTGCTAATGGCATATTACACATCCTTACATCATAAGGTCCTGTAGTAGAGGCATCGTACTAATGACATATTATACATCCTTACATCATAAGGTCCTGTATTAGAGGCATCGTACTAATGACATATTACACATCCTTACATCATAAGGTCCTGTAGTAGAGGCATCGTACTAATGACATATTATACATCCTTACATCATAAGGTCCTGTATTAGAGGCATCGTACTAATGACATATTACACATCCTTACATCATAAGGTCCTGTAGTAGAGGCATCGTACTAATGACATATTACACATCCTTACATCATAAGGTCCTGTAGTAGAGGCATCGTACTAATGACCTATTACACATCCTTACATCATAAGGTCCTGTAGTAGAGGTATCGTGTTAATGACATATTATACATCCTTACATCATAAGGTCCTGTATTAGAGGCATCGTACTAATGACATATTACACATCCTTATATCATAAGGTCCTGTAGTAGAGGTATCGTGCTAATGACATATTACACATCCTTACATCATAAGGTCCTGTAGTAGAGGCATCGTGCTAATGACATATCACACATCCTTACATCATAAGGTCCTGTAGTAGAGGCATCGTGCTAATGACATACATCATCCTTACATCATAAGGTCCTGTAGTAGAGGCATCGTACTAATGACATATTACACATCCTTACATCATAAGGTCCTGTAGTAGAGGTATCGTGCTAATGACATATTACACATCCTTACATCATAAGGTCCTGTAGTAGAGGCATCGTGCTAATGACATATTACACATCCTTACATCATAAGGTCCTGTAGAAGAGGCATCGTGCTAATGACATATTACACATCCTTACATCATTAGGTCCTGTAGTAGAGGCATCGTTCTAATGACATATTACACATCCTTACATCATAAGGTCCTGTAGTAGAGGTATCGTGCTAATGGCATATTACACATCCTTACATCATAAGGTCCTGTAGTAGAGGCATCGTGCTAATGACATATTACACATCCTTACATCATAAGGTCCTGTAGTAGAGGCATCGTACTAATGACATATTACACATCCTTACATCATAAGGTCGTGTAGTAGAGGCATCGTTCTAATGACATATTACACATCCTTACATCATAAGGTCCTGTAGTAGAGGCATCGTACTAATGACATGTTACACATCCTTACATCATAAGGTCCTGCAGTAGAGGCATCGTGCTAATGACATATTACACATCCTTACATCATAAGGTCCTGTAGTAGAGGCATCGTACTAATGACATGTTACACATCCTTACATCATAAGGTCCTGCAGTAGAGGCATCGTGCTAATGACATATTACACATCCTTACATCATAAGGTCCTGTAGTAGAGACATCGTTCTAATAACATATTACACATCCTTACATCATAAGGTCCTGTAGTAGAGGCATCGTACTAATGACATATTACACATCCTTACATCATAAGGTCCTGTAGTAGAGGCATCGTACTAATGACATATCACACATCCTTACATCATAAGGTCCTGTAGTAGAGGCATCGTACTAATGACATATTACACATCCTTACATCATAAGGTCCTGTAGTAGAGGCATCGTACTAATGACATATCACACATCCTTACATCATAAGGTCCTGTAGTAGAGGCATCGTTCTAATGACATATTACACATCCTTACATCATAAGGTCCTGTATTAGAGGCATCGTGCTAATGACATATTACACATCCTTACATCATAAGGTCCTGTAGTAGAGGCATCGTTCTAATGACATATTACACATCCTTACATCATAAGGTCCTGTATTAGAGGCATCGTACTAATGACATATTACACATCCTTACATCATAAGGTCCTGTAGTAGAGGCATCGTTCTAATGACATATTACACATCCTTACATCATAAGGTCCTGTATTAGAGGCATTGTACTAATGACATGTTACACATCCTTACATCATAAGGTCCTGTAGTAGAGGCATCGTGCTAATGACATATTACACATCCTTACATCATAAGGTCCTGTAGTAGAGACATCGTTCTAATAACATATTACACATCCTTACATCATAAGGTCCTGTAGTAGAGGCATCATACTAATGACATATTACACATCCTTACATCATAAGGTCCTGTAGTAGAGGCATCGTACTAATGACATATCACACATCCTTACATCATAAGGTCCTGTAGTAGAGGCATCGTACTAATGACATATTATACATCCTTACATCATAAGGTCCTGTAGTAGAGGCATCGTACTAATGACATATCACACATCCTTACATCATAAGGTCCTGTAGTAGAGGCATCGTTCTAATGACATATTACACATTCTTACATCATAAGGTCCTGTATTAGAGGCATCGTACTAATGACATATTACACATCCTTACATCATAAGGTCCTGTAGTAGAGGCATCGTTCTAATGACATATTACACATCCTTACATCATAAGGTCCTGTATTAGAGGCATCGTACTAATGACATATTACACATCCTTACATCATAAGGTCCTGTAGTAGAGGCATCGTTCTAATGACATATTACACATCCTTACATCATAAGGTCCTGTATTAGAGGCATCGTACTAATGACATGTTACACATCCTTACATCATAAGGTCCTGTAGTAGAGGCATCGTGCTAATGACATATTACACATCCTTACATCATAAGGTCCTGTAGTAGAGACATCGTTCTAATAACATATTACACATCCTTACATCATAAGGTCCTGTAGTAGAGGCATCGTACTAATGACATATTACACATCTTTACATCATAAGGTCCTGTAGTAGAGGCATCGTACTAATGACATATTACACATCCTTACATCATAAGGTCCTGTAGTAGAGGCATCGTACTAATGACATATCACACATCATTACATCATAAGGTCCTGTAGTAGAGGCATCGTTCTAATGACATGTTATACATTCCTAGATCATTAGGTCTTGTACTTGAGGCATCCTGCTAATGAAATTCTACACATCCGTTGGGACAAGGGTAGTCGCTTCGCTCTTATTACATTCTACACATCCGCATGCACATGTCTACCAGTAGTATAGTCCAAGTTTTGATTACATTCTCTACATCCATGGACCATATGATCCTCTAGTATGGCATTATACACGTGTGTAGGTCCCTAGGTTTCATGGGTATAGAGACCCACTCTTACGTAATTATGACCGTTATAATGTCATATTAGCATTTACTACCATGACTTATATTGTAGAAATACATGTATATCTTTATATCTGGGGCAGGCTTGGTGTAGTGGTTAAGCGCTTGGCTTGCAGCGCCGACGATCCGGGTTCGATTCCCGGGTTGCGTCACTATGTTTAAGAGGTTGGTAACCTCCTGCTTCCATGTCGCGATATAACTGAAATATTGTTGAAAGCGACGTAAAACACCAATCAACCAACCAACCAACTTTATATCTGAGCTAAAAT
Source organism: Pteria penguin (assembly GCA_035048485.1). Taxonomy (NCBI): domain Eukaryota; kingdom Metazoa; phylum Mollusca; class Bivalvia; order Pterioida; family Pteriidae; genus Pteria; species Pteria penguin. Next base: position 5,194,726 of record CM068581.1, read on the forward strand.
ATTCGATTAATAGATTACAGTCATCTAAATTAACAGAGTGCAATTCAGATAATATAACTAAATTCCTTAAGACTTTAGTTACTCCACAATTAGTAGCGATACTAATATACTGATAAAGCAACACATTATACGTTATTTACACATACTCATTGCCATTTTATCTAGTACTCATGCTGGAAGTTGAAGAATGTTTTGAGAAAGATACCAATACACCTCGTATAATACAAGAGAAATATCTTCCAGCATTGGATACATTACTTTCCCATATATCTGAATGTATTTACTGAATACCTTACCGCTCTTTCCGACTCCATGGGGCCCTACCATCGCCACTTTAGTCTCGATGAATGAGGATTTTTTGCGTTTCAAGTAGGGTCTAAGGGACGAACCAGGGATGCCCTGATCTGTTAAACCTCCTCCACCACTCATGTTAGCAGCATATCGCCTCTGCCATAGATCCTTTGCTTCCTACAATACCGTATGTCAAATATCTACACTAGTAGGTATGATGTGGATAACCCGGTACTGATGCTTTCCTTTGATTGTGTCCGACGTAACATATATACAGGTATAATAGAATGCGACAATATCATTCATGTAACGCAATGCAAAGGGCAAGTACTAATTACATATCTCTCAAGGTGAACATTGTTCATTTCCTCTTTGAAGTAGATCCTTGCCTTGGACGTAGAGATAAAGATGATAGGCCTGTCACTATTAGTACATCATACTACGGCAATACTCCTCAAAACTACATGCTTCATTATGCAGAGTTCAAGCTACGCAATTATAGATGCATGCTTCACGCAGACATAAATATTTTTCCATGACTAGTATATTCAAATTCCGTTTTCCATGTGAGAAATGATTTACTTTGCTCCTTAGGTTGATAGATAGTAGACCTCTTCGCCAATAAGTCAAATTCCAGATCGAATGTTTCGGAGTTGTCGGCCTTCACAGGAGCTCTCTTCTGACTTTCGATCAGTTTAGTTTGTTAGCGTGATTCACTGAACATTACATTTGCCTGGCTTATATTTATAAATATTGAGGGAGGATGAGCAGTCATATGATTATAATTATGATATAATATTTACTCGTACAAACGTTGCCTACGTAAATGCTGATACTTGTGGCTAACCCATCTTAAATTACTTCTTATCAAGTGAATATTATTGAATACGCCACAATATCGAAAAGTGCACGGGAAAAACTACATTTTGTGCTTTAAACGTTACAAAACCCTAAATCTATCATTATCTTGTATATGATAAAACAAGTACGCTAATTAAGTTTAAAATAGAACCTAGTATATGTTTTCGAAACAATCGATGGTTTTGGGTGTAAAAAGTAATTTATGCAATTACGATTTACGACACCTAATCATACCTAAAACATAAACACTTTAATGGCGATATTGTAATGTACACATAGACGAGAAATGTTTTGTGTTATGTGAGATAATCTCTGTATTTCCAGACGATTAACAGTTTATCTGTTTATCTTTGGTTGGTAGATTGGTGTTTTACGTCGCTTTCAACAATATTTCAGTTATATCGCGACATGGAAGCAGGAGGTTACCAACCTCTTAAACATAGTGGCGTAACCCGGGAATCGAACCCGGAGTGTCGGCGCCGCAAGCCAAGCGCTTATCCACTACACCACGCCTGCCTCTATCTCTTTATAGTTATATCTTTATAGTTATATCTTTATAGTTATATCTTTATAGAGGGGCAGGCGTGGTGTAGTGGTTAAGCGCTTGGCTTGCGGCGCCGACGATCCGGGTTCGATTCCCGGGTTGCGACAGCATGTTTAAGAGGTTGGTAACCTCCTGCTTCCATGTCGCGATATAACTGAAATATTGTTGAAAGCGACGTAAAACACCAATCAACCAACCATATCTTTATAGTTATATCTTTATAGTTATATCTTTATAGTTATATCTTTATAGTTATATCTTTATAGTTATATCTTTATAGTTATATCTTTATAGTTATATCTTTATAGTTATATCTTTATAGTTATATCTTTATAGCTATATCTTTATAGTTATATCTTTAGAGTTATATCTTTATAGTTATATCTTTATAGTTATAACTTTATAGCTATATCTTTATAGCTATATCTTTATAGTTATAACTTTATAGTTATATCTTTATAGTTATATATTTATAGTTATATCTTTATAGTTATATCTTTATAGTTATAACATTATAGTTATATCTTTATAGTTATATCTTTATAGTTATATCTTTATAGTTATAACTTTATAGCTATATCTTTATAGCTATATCTTTATAGTTATAACATTATAGTTATATCTTTATAGTTATATCTTTATAGCTATATCTTTATAGTTATATCTTTATAGCTATATCTTTATAGTTATATCTTTATAGTTATAACTTTATAGCTATATCTTTATAGCTATATCTTTATAGTTATAACTTTATAGTTATATCTTTATAGTTATATCTTTATAGTTATATCTTTATAGCTATATCTTTATAGCTATATCTTTATAGTTATAACTTTATCATAGTTATATCTTTATAGTTATATCTTTGGAATTCTGCTGATCAACCTGTCAGGATATATCACGTCACGATTCATTATATTGTAAATCTAACCTCTCTGATTTACTGTCATTTATGTCCGTACAGAATGGTACATTTAAATTCTCTCTATACTAACGCCATTTATTTATTGTCAACTGAATAAAACTTTAAAATTATCACCAACCTACGAAAGCCGATTAGACTCACTTACTAAGAAATTTTTTTATATATTATCTCGTTATTACGAGATAATTAACTCGTTATTTTGAGATCTTTTCTCGTTATTTCGAGATCTTTTCTCGTTATTTCGAGATAATTAACTCCTTATTTCGAGATAATTAACTCGTTATTTCAAGATCTTTTCTCGTTTTTACGAGATAATTAACTCGTTATTTCGAGATCTTTTCTCGTTATTACGAGATAATTAACTCCTTATTTCGAAATCTGATCTCGTTATTTCGAGATCTTTTCTCGTAATTTCGAGATAATTATCTCGTTATTTCCAGATAATTATCTCGTTATTTCGATATCTTTTCTCCTTATTTCGAGATCTTTTCTTGTTATTTCGAGATAATTATCTCGTTATTTCGAGATAACAAACTCGTTATTTCGAGATAACAAACTCGTTATTTCGAGATCTTTTCTGGTTATTTCGAGATCTCGAAATAACGAGTTAATTATCTCGAAATTACGAGAAAAGATCTCGAAATTTAGACAAGGGCCATCGTAGAGTCCCAACCACCCTGTTAGTCAGTGTGCAATTCTCAAGGAAAAGTCTGCAAAAGGTTGTATAAAGGCCCAATACAAGACCAATGGTCTTAGTGATGATCTTAGGGTCATATTGTCGATGTAAAAGACAGTCTTAGATCCGGACAAAATGAAGTTATCAAAATATCTGACTCTCCTTAATTTGTTAGTCAGATCACCGTAGAAATAAGGATGAGAAATTCTGCGAGACAAAAATTGATGAAAACTAATACTTCCAAATTTAGATAAACGTTTTGAATATGATCTGTAAAATTTTCCAAAAGTTTTTCTAAGTTTATGGTACCTGTATCCTTGAGTCAACAGTTTCGAAGTGATTTGTAAATTTTTAATGTGAAAGTCTAAAACGTTAGTGCAAGTGTTTCGGTAACAATATGTCGTTAAACAACAATAAACAACGCTACTGCGACGTGGAACATTGGTTTATATTGTATTTATTATCAAACAATCATATACACATACAAAACATCAATGCAATTTTAGGATCTGAAAACAAGCAAGTTTCATTATACATGTACCAGTTCTTCTCCTTATACACATGTATAACTTGTGCGATTTGATACTTAAGTGGAATACATTTTACGATATGTACATAAATTGCATTTAAACTTTATCATGGTAAGTGAAGATTTAAGTACGCTTTAGATAATAAAATCCAAATGAAAGTATAAATATGCAAGAGAAACGTTGAATGATAATATTCAAAACAGGACTCAAGTAAGTAAATAAATAAATATAAACATTAAATTTAATACTTTCAATGAACATTTGAATACACATGTGATGATAAAGTGATTCTAAAATAAGTATATAATTGTTATAATTGTAAACAAATAACTGATAATAATCATTAAGAATAAGAGTAAACATGGTAAATAGGGAGAGAAAATTGTATATATATATATATATATATATATATATATATATATATATATATATATATATATATATATATATATATATATATATATATATATATATATATATATATATATATATATATTCAATGTTATTGCAATCAAGGCATGTCGAATCGTAAGAATATTTTAATTTTCTGTTTGTGTGAAATTTGTATTGCCATTTTATAGAAAATTTGTTGACAAGTTTGGTTATTAATTGTATGTAGATGGATTAGTTTTTAATTTCTACAGTTTGTACAGGTGCATGATGGACATGGAATAAGATTTTTTAAATATAAATGCTGTTTTAACATGCTGCATTTCATGCGAAGTCGCGCATGGTATATTGGACCTTTACGAGAGCCATTGAAAACATCGGTGGGATTTTCATTAAGAAATCAGAATTGTGTGCATTCTTAAAGGATTGTAAGGCGTGTGTCTGTTTGTGTGTTATGGAAGATTATTCCATAAAAGGATTGTAGATGGGAAATAGCTGTCGATATGGTGATATTTTTTATGTGCTGCTTTGCGGTCAGTGGGAAGGTGGGCGCCCGTAAACCGGTTAACCACACCAATTGAATGACGTTTTGTGTGTATGTCCCTGGTGAATTTTGTCATACAGACTATTCAGATGTCTTCAGTTTTCTCTTTTACTTCAGTTGACCGTCCTAAGTCGGTATCGTAACCGCAGCACAATCGAATACTTTTTGTGATGTTTTTCCGTGTATATTCTACTATTATCATGTTTTGTGTGCATGTCCTTGGTGATTTGTGTGATTTGTGTCATACAGCTTTGTCAGATGTCTTCTGTTTCCTCTTGCGTAGTTGTTTGCAAGCCTTGTGGTGGTAAAAGCGTGGTGAGATAAGTGGGACTCAAACCAGACAATTTTGAACATTTGAGTTAGCTTATGGATTTCTCTACATTTCCCCAGAGTTTGCCAACCTGTTTCTCTAAAAAGAGCCTTAATACTTACAAATTCAGTTGCCCCAGTTACCGTCTGTTTTCTTTGCTTCTATATTTATGCTTTCGATGCGGTCTTTGTAGTATTGGGGGCAATTGTTCCATATTATATCACCATGTTCTTATATAGGTACATTGTCTGTAGTGTGTCTGTCTAGTATGAATTGGACTTTGAAGAATGTTTAGCTTTTTTGTATGCTTTTTCAATAAGTGTACCTATGTGATCTCCTCAATACATGTATTTATTAAATGGTATTCCTAGATGTTTGTGTTGGTCAACTTGGAGGATAGGTGTATCGTCCCACTGTAAGGGTGGGGGGGGGGGGGGGGGGTGTGATATGGTTGTGTCTGCTTGTTTAATATAATCATTGATTCTAATTTTTGTAGATTGAAAATTAATACAAGCCAGCGATCTGACCATTCGTGAATTTTGCTTAATTTGACATTTAATGTAAGAGCAACTACAATTTTATTTTCTATAATAATTATATAAATGGACGTGTAGCCTGTGAAAAATTTGATGTTGCAGTTAACTTCATGAAAAATATCATTAATAAATATAAGAAATAAAAGTAAACCAAGAATAAACCCTTGAGGAACACCAGCATTAATATATTTTGTATTTGATACTATGCCATTAATTACTACTCTTTGTTTTCTGTTATTAATGTAATCAGTAATCCAGTCGTGTATTTTTCCCTGTATGCCGAATGCTTTTAATGCTTTTAAGTATTACTTTATGCCAAACTCTGTCAAAGGCTTTACCTGTATCGAAAAAGACGGTCCTGATTTCTTCATGGTCGTCTAATGCTTAAGAAAATTCATTAGTTATATAGAGTGGTGGACGTGGAACCTGGGACCATGATAGACAATCAAATACACATAATGCAAGATAGTCCGATACAGATGATGAAATAGAACAAGACGACTGTAGAATAAATACACACTGCAAGATAGTCCGATACAGATGATGAAATAAAACAAGACGACTGAATAGAATAAATACACACTGCAGGATAGTCCAAAACAGTTGATGAAATAGAACAAGATGACTGTACAATAAATACACACTGCAAGATAGTCCGAAACACATGATAAAATAGAACAAGATGACTGTACAATAAATACACACTGCAAGATAGTCCGAAACAGATGATGAAATAGAACAAAATGACTGTTCGATAAATACACACTGCAAGATAGTCCGAAACAAATGATGAAATAGAACAAGATGACGGTACAATAAATACTGCAAGATAGTCCGAAACAGATGATGAAATAGAACAAGATGAATGAAGAATAAATACACATTGCAAGATAGTCCGAAACACATGATGAAATAGAACAAGATGACTGTAGAATAAATACACACTGCAAGATAGTCCGAAATAGATGATGAAATAGAACAAGATGACCGTACAATAAATACACAGTGCATGATAGTCCGAAACAGATGATGAAATAGAACAAGATGACTGTAGAATAAATACACACTGCAGGATAGTGCGAAACAGATGATGAAATAGAACAAGATGACTGTACAATAAATACACAGTGCAAGATAGTCCGAAACAGATGATGAAATAGAACAAGATGACTGTACAATAAATACACACTGCAAAATAGTCCGAAACAGATGATGAAATAGAACAAGATGAATGTAGAATAAATACATACTGCAAAATAGTCCGAAACAGATGTTGAAATAGAACAAGATGAATGTACAACAAATACATACTACAAGATGGTCCGAAACAGATGATGAAATAGAACAAGATGACTGTACAATAAATACACACTGCAAAATAGTGCGAAACAGATGATGAAATAGAACAAGATGACCGTACAATAAATACACACTGTAAGATAGTCCGAAACAGATGATGAAATAGAACAAGATGACCGTACAATAAATACACACTGCAAGATAGTCCGAAACAGTTGATGAAATAGAACAAGATGACTGTACAATAAATACACACTGCAAGATAGTCCGAAATAGATGATGAAATAGAACAAGATGACTGTAGAATAAATACACACTGCATGATAGTGCGAAACAGATGATGAAATAGAACAAGATGATCGTACAATAAATACACAGTGCAAGATAGTCCGAAACAGTTGATGAAATAGAACAAGATGACTGTACAATAAATACACACTGCAAGATAGTCTGAAACAGATGATGAAATAGAACAAGATGACTGTACAATAATAAAAACACTATACGATAGTAAGAAAATCAATATTACTATCATATCCAATACGGAATATACATAATATTAATGATACAATATCAAAGCAATACAGTGTAAAGCTATTTTTAAAATATACGCGTAAAACAAAACAATATCTAATAAGATAATAAAATACAATATCTATCATACAATATTTATTAAAGTACAACACAGTAGATCTATTTTAACTATACAAATACAATGGATATAAAAATCGTACTTGTTATATTGATAAGAAAGGTAAATTGATTCATATCCAAAAATGATTATCCTTAAAAATGACAAGATCAAGTCGGAAAGGGTTCTCTGTTTAAAATGAAAAGATCTAAGTGTATAAATATTAAGACAGGGGAAGGTAATCAATGTAATGCAGAATATTCAGTTTTGAGTGGATTCTCGACTCTGATACGTATAATGTAGAATAGTCAGTTTTTAGTGGATCCTCGACTCTGATACGTATAATGTAGAATAGTCAGTTTTAAGTGGATCCTCGACTCTGATACGTATAATGTAGAATATTCAGTTTTGAGTGGATCCTCGACTCTGATACGTATAATGTAGAATAGTCAGTTTTGAGTGGATCCCGACTCTGATACGTATAATGTAGAATAGTCAGTTTTGAGTGGATCCTCGACTCTGATACGTATAATGTAGAATAGTCAGTTTTTAGTAGATCCCGACTCTGATACGTATAATGCAGAATAGTCAGTTTTAAGTGGATCCTCGACTCTGATACGTATAATGTAGAATAGTCAGTTTTTAGTGGATCCTCGACTCTGATACGTATAATGTAGAATAGTCAGTTTTTAGTAGATCCCGACTCTGATACGTATAATGCAGAATAGTCAGTTTTAAGTGGATCCTTGACTCTGATACGTATAATGTAGAATAGTCAGTTTTAAGTGGATCCTCGACTCTGATACGTATAATGTAGAATAGTCAGTTTTGAGTGGATCCTCGACTCTGATACGTGTAATGTAGAATAGTCAGTTTTGAGTGGATCCTCGACTCTGATACGTATAATGTAGAATAGTCAGTTTTAAGTGGATCCTCGACTCTGATAAGTATAATGTAGAATAGTCAGTTTTTAGTGGATCCCGACTCTGATACGTATAATGTAGAATAGTCAGTTTTTAGTGGATCCTCGACTCTGATACGTATAATGTAGAATAGTCAGTTTTAAGTGGATCCTCGACTCTGATACGTATAATGTAGAATAGTCAGTTTTGAGTGGATCCTCGACTCTGATATGTATAATGTAGAATAGTCAGTTTTGAGTGGATCCCGACTCTGATACGTATAATGTAGAATAGTCAGTTTTGAGTGGATCCTCGACTCTGATACGTATAATGTAGAATAGTCAGTTTTTAGTAGATCCCGACTCTGATACGTATAATGTAGAATAGTCAGTTTTGAGTGGATCCTCGACTCTGATACGTATAATGTAGAATAGTCAGTTTTAAGTGGATCCTCGACTCTGATACGTATAATGTAGAATAGTCAGTTTTAAGTGGATCCTCGACTCTGATACGTATAATGTAGAATAGTCAGTTTTAAGTGGATCCTCGACTCTGATACGTATAATGTAGAATAGTCAGTTTTTAGTGGATTCTCGACTTTGATACATAAATAGTTCAAATGATCCTAACTGACAATATACCAAGACATCTGATTATGTAGCATCAAGGTAACATGTATGATGTAATCAAAGATTTCCATGAGAACCATATTACACAATACTCAGACATAAAGGGCATCAGTCAGAACTGCACGTAGTCCAGATCCTCAGCATTCTCTAGTTTCATTCTCCGGTTTTTCTTCTCCTTCAGGTTAAGATGATATCTGATACATTCATAGATAAAGATGTACTCCTCCTAGATGGGATCAGTATAAAAACAATTTACTGATTAGATCATTCAGAGATAATATTCACATTACCTATTGTATGAGTACATCAATTCGTACTGACAAGACATTCATTTCCACAAGTCCGACGTCTAATACGCATATTCCAATCATTGGATTATATAAACCCTTTCTCAATTCAAGATAAGTCGGTGTGGCCTAGTGGATGAGGTGCTCGGCTCGTGATCTTAGAGATCCCGGGTTCGATTCCCGCCCTGGACACACCGGTTTTCTGTCTTTCCGATGAGACAGTAAAATAAAAACCGAGATCCATGTCACGGTAGGCGTGACACTTAAGAGTTCTCGATTCTTGGATGACGTGATATATGTTCAATCAGAAGGTGGGTTGGGGGAAATAAAACTTTGTTGATTTGTCTTCGTACAAAATAGTATATATATATATTATAGCAATAACAAAATTAGGTAAAACTATAGGTCTTAAACATGTTTTTGATTTATTGTAAGTTACCAAATCATATAATTTGTTTGCTCTATTTTGTGTCAAAGTAAGATGGCGGCGTTCTTTTATTTTACTTATTTTTAAATTTAGTATGGATATAAAAAAATATTTATGTTTAAAGAAACATCTGATATTGTAGTAAGCGTGTATAGTAAAATTATGAACCACACATATAACTCATCTCTATAAGAGCTGTCCTTTCATTGTTTTGCAAAGATTTGAGCACAAAGTAGAGGGGTAGGGTAATACAATCTTAATTTGCACGACATCTAACATGGATACATACATATTTCTTTTGTTCATTTAGTACATATCGTATTGTAGAATGAAAAATAATTAAGAAAATGAGATTTGCACATATTCTTTTTTAAATTATCAGCACTCTAAATATAATATTTTGATGCATTTGTACGTAGGATAATTTTAGTAACCAGTGATACATGGCAGTCTTTTCTCTCATTACATATATAAGGGATTTGATACTGAGCCATAAAGGAAAGATGTTATACTACAAATTAGAAGTGTTTGTAATATGCTGATTTACAGAAAATTAACTGTGCACTGCAGACTAGTAGATGATATGCTTGACTCAGAAATTACCAAAATATGAATTATGCAAGTTAAGACTCCATAATTTTGATTTCTTGCTCAAACGAAAACAAATATGGGTAGGTTATGTTTTAACGCCACTAATTTATTTGTGTCATATGTTCCTCAAATAAAAAAAACTTTTGAGAAAAAAGCATATTTTTCACTAGAATTTTCTTAGAGATGGATAACCCTAACAGATTCTTCCTGCTTCGGATGGGTCCTTTACAAATGTGGAAATTTCTGTGCAATGCATCAGGCAGTTGCCGTCACCATATACATGAAATAACCTTTAGATACTCTACATGTTTATGACGAAGAATGGATACTAATTTAAATGTCGATAAAACTAAAATTGTGATATTCAGAAATGGGGGTAAGATAAGAGATAACGAAAGATTTTTCTACAATGGGAAGGAGATTTAGATGGTTGATAAATGTAATTATTTAGGAATGTTATTTGATTATAATGGGAAGTTTAGCATCACACAAAAGCATGCTGCAGATCAAGGGAAAAAGCACTTTTTGCAATTTACAGTAAATCTAGAAAATACTCGAACAGATTTAACAACCCTGTTATTTGGTAACTGCACTTTATCTGAAGAACTAAACGAATACATTGCTAAATCAATTCAAAGTTATATGTTAAAGTCAAATAGATCTAATATAAAAGAATAGAAACACTTCCATTGTTATTTTTTTTTTCAGATATATAAATACCGCTCTTTTCTATTCGTACTGAACACCCCTTCTCCCTACACCACATATCAACTCCCCACCCCGACCCCAACCTAGATAACTATATGTATATGTGTATGTGTGTGTATGCATATGTGTATATGTATGAGTATGTATATGTGTTTATATGTGTATGCATGTATACATATGTGTGTGTGTATATATATATATATATATATATATATATATATATATATATATATATATATATATATATATATATATATATATATATATATATATATATATATATATATATATATATATATATATATATATATCTGTGTGTGTGTGTGTGTGTGTGTGTGTGTGTGTGTGTGTGTGTATGCACAAATTAATCGAATATGAATGTGAATATTTAATTATATAATTATACTTTAATATATACTGTATAAACACACGCATATGAACAAATATTATATATGCGTGTATGTAAGTATGTATAGTATAGTATAGTATAGTTTTTTGGCAAAAAACCATCTGGTTGATATGCATATAACATGATATGACAATGTTATAAATTATATACATTCAAAAGTAATCACAATACATAATCAACAGAGGTGTTTTAGACAAAAATATCACTCATTGAGCGATTTGAGAGATATAATATGATGAACATGTGTGGTGATTCACTGAAAACATGAATACATATTAAATGCATATACGAAATTTGTTAATTAAACATGTAGACCACAGGCTCCTGGGTCTTCGTGTGTCAATTCATGCGCCGACCCCGTCCAACAATGCGCGTAATATTAGACGGCAGCGACACACAAACTAACCCACCAAGACCCAAGTGGCTGTGATAGTCACTGGAAACTTTATATAAAGTCCTAACATTCGGGGTGAACAGGCGTGGGAATAGTTTATGATCATACTTCGAAATGGGCGTGTAATTGTATATAAGGGACGTAACTCGCAATATTACATATTTCTCTGTGCAGTTGCCTTGCGCAAGAAAATTGCTAGGTTGCGCAACTGTTTTCTATTGTTCAAACTGAACAACTGAACAAGTTTAAAGACAGAAGGTCTAGTCCAGTAATATTTCTTTATATAAGTTCTGCGTAGCTGGGCATATTGGGGGCAGACAAGGACAAAATGAAATTCATCTTCAAGAGTATTTTATATTGTACGTGTGTATATATGCGTATGTATGTATGTATGGCTGAATATGTGTACATATGTATGTGTATAATAATCAAAACCTATTGCAAGCTTTTATATGTGTACATTCCTACATGATATATTGCTTTCTCTGTATTATGTATATTTCGCCTATTGTCCATCAGTAACTTCATGTTGTTGGGAAATGAATTAATATAAGCTTCGTCTTGTTTTCAGATCCCTGAAACTTTATGCACTATTGTATAAACGTTATATGTGTATATTTATCAATAAATACAGTTTAAACTAAAATATCAATTTAATATAAAAAGTAAGTGTTCCGTTTTCGATACATGTGTGAACAGTGTTAAAAACACGTAGAGTATCTAAAGGTTATTTCATGTATATGGTGACGGCATCTGCCTGATGCATTGCACATAAATTTCCACATTTGCAACGGACCCATTTATCAATTAGAAGGTTATCGCGAGGGTAACACTATCAATATTTTGCAGATGATTTTGGACTCCAGTATTTTTAGGAGTTAAGAAAGAAAGATAGAAAATATATACAAAGCGCTAGTCTAATAAAAACTGGTTTCTTGAATTGGCTACATATTGTGCGTGTTTCTCTATGCGCTATCTAATAGACGCGAAAAAAGAACACGAGAAACAAAATTAAGTTTTATTATACTCATTAAATGCTTTTTAATACTACCTGCTAACTGATTTACCTCATTTTGGATAAGCTTCGGTCGTTCGTTGCGTAGACGTAAAACAAGATGGAATATGTCAGTTATCTCAGCATTGTGATCATCAGGGAGATCTCGTAAGATGATGTCCAGCGCTATGAATATTCCAGTTCTCCCACACCCATGACTACAAAGAAGCCAACATTTCTTATGTATTACGATTCGTCAGTTTATTTACCACAGATACAAATACTTACTGTACGTACTTAAATACTTATATTTATTATGCAGGCAGACATCACAAGATGAGTTAACACTCACTGACATGTGGCTGGTGTGACAATGAGGCCGGGGATGCTTGTTGTTATACCTATTTACACCTGTGGCTTGGCATGTAGACATCCCCAGTTGAGTTAACACTCACTGACATATGGCTGGTGTGACAATGAGGCAGGGAATGCTTGTTGGTATAACTCGTTACACCTCTAGCTTGGCATGTAGACATCACCAGCGGAGTTAACACTCACTGACATATGACTGGTGTGACAATGAGGCAGGGAATGCTTGTTGGTATACCTAGTTACACCTTTGGCTTGGCATGTAGACATCACTAGCTGAGGTAACACTCACTGACATATGGCTGGTGTGACAATGAGGCAGGGAATGTTTGCTGTTGTACCTAGTTACACCTCTGGCTTTGCATGCAGACATCACTAGCTGATTTAACACTCACTGACATATGGCTGGTGTGACAATGAGGCAGGGAATGCTTGTTGTTATGACTAGTTACACCTCTGGCTTCACATGCAGACATTACTAGTTGAGTTAGCACTCGCTGACATATAGCTGGTGTGACAATGAGGCAGGGAATACTTGTTGTTATAACTAGTTACATCTCTGGCTTGGTGTGTAGACATCACTAACTGAGTTATCACTCACTGACATATGCCTGGTGTGACAATGAGGCAGGGAATGCTTGTTGTTATAACTAGTTACACCTCTGAATTGGCATGTAGACATCACCAACTGCGTAAACACTCAATGACATATGGCTGGTGTGACGATGAGGCAGGGAATGCTTGTTGTTATACCTAGTTACACCGCTGGTTTGGCATGTAGACATCTCTAGCTGAGTCAAAACTCACTGACATGTGGCTGGTGTGACAGTGAGGCAGGGAATGTTTGTTGTTATAACTAGTTACACCTCTAGCTTGGCATGTAGACATCACCAGCGGAGTTAGCACTCGCTGACATATGGCTGGTGTGACAATGAGGCAGGGAATCCTTGTTGTTATACCTAGTTACACCTCTGGCTTTGCATGCAGACATCACTAGCTGAGTTAACACTCACTGACATATGGTTATAGTTATTCACACTGTGACTACAGTGTCACATTGATAAGTACATAAAACACCTTCCGCACTCCTACATATACAATGTAAACACCTTCCGCACTGACACACCTACATATACAATGTAAACACCTACCGCACTGACACTCCTACATATACAATGTAAACACCTTCCGCACTGACACACCTACATATACAATGTAAACACCTACCGCACTGACACTCCTACATATACAATGTAAACACCTTCCGCACTGACACACCTACATATGCAATGTAGACACCTTCCGCACTTACACTCCTACATATACCATGTAAACACCTTCCACACTGACACACCTACGTGTATAATATAAACACCTACCACAATGACACACCTTCATGTATAATGTAAACACCTACCACAATGACACACCTATATGTATAATGTAAACACCTACCGCAATGACACACCTATATGTATAATGTAACCACCTACCACACCGCCACACCTATGTGTATAATGTAAATGCCTTCTACAATGACACACATACATTGTAAACACCTACTATACTTCACTAGCGCACCTATATGTATTTTCAACATACCTGCAGTGTACCAATTTTGTCACGATTTCATCTCTGTCGATCGTATTTTTCCACACTAAATGGAGAAAACTGACAAATGCCGAACACTGATCAAATTGACATGACTTCCAGTTGTGGAGATAACACTGGGTCACTAAACGAGACTCTTTCTTGCGACGCTGAAAACAAAACAAAAACAAACTTACACAAAGTGATGTCCCTGCAGTTTACACTGAAACAACTGTACTTTGATAACATCAATGACTAAGGAACGCAATTGAAATATTATTGTGTCTGAGAGACCCAAACGATGCCCCCACAAATGTAAAATGTTGTTGTAAAGTACACAAAGGAGTACAGTAATGCATAGGCAGTAGAACATTGGGCCACAAATATGGCCTTTGCAACCTCAAATTATGAGCCAAAATCTTCATTTCCCCATACATTGACAAGGAGATTTAAACATGACAAAGTTCAACTCTACCCCAAAATAATAAATATTGAGAAAAAATTCAAAACCCTAATAATATGCACATCGCCAATCTATGTACAAACAACCACCAAAGTGAAAACTTTCTACCATTAAATATATGGAAAACCTATGTACTTCTTTTACAAGCATATACCACAATTAAAAACAAAGTTCAACTATCCCCCCAAAAAACAAATCAAAACCCTGATAATATACATCTTCAATCTGGAACGTAATGTTTATAATCAATTGACTGATATTTTAGACAGAAGTTATCTTTTATAAAAGTTCCAATCAGGATTGAGAAGTCGGTATTCTACGGACATTTGCCTAATCCACCATCTGGATAACATTAAAGATTATTCTTCTAAAAGACATGTTCATCGGTATGGTCAGGTTTGAGCTGCAGAAGGTGGTCTATCATGAAATACTTTGTAAAAGCTCACCTGTATGGGAGTAGAATATACTCAATGGTTTAACAATATGATAATTATAAATATTGGACATGTACTGAGTTGTGTAATGCCATCACAATTTTGATGGATAATATTTAAACACAATTTAATGGCAAGACTTATCAACAGATTATTGGGATTCTTATGGGCACTAACTGAGTTCCCCTTATACCAGATTTATATTTATACTGTTATGAGAGAGACTTTATGCATTCTATTCAAACCTCTAAACGTTTCGACCTTATTGATAAGTTCAATGATACCTCTAGATATCTCGATGATATTTTATTTATCGATAACCCTGAGTTTGAAAAGTATATATCTGACATTTATCCATCTGAACTTCAATTACACAAAGTCAATATGTCCAACCAGGAAACACCTTTTTTGGACTTAAACATTAAAATTGTTAACAACAATATTCATACCAATATATATGATGAATATGGCGACTTTGGATTTCCTATAGTAAATGTCCCTTATCTAGATGGTGATGTCCCCAGACTCCCATCATATGGTATCTATATTAGTCAATTCGTTCAGCTCACTAGAGCCAGCACTAACGTTTTGGATTTTCACGCAAAAACTCTTTGATTTCTTCTTACTTAGGGTTATAGTTATCATAAACTTCGAAAAACTTTTGGTAAATTTTACATATCATATTCAGACATTTTATCTAAATTTGGAAATGTGACTTTTCAACAATTACGTATCCAGCGGAATATCCCATCCCAATTTCTACGGTGATCTAGTTTACAAACTAAGGAGGATTAAAGGTTCATTTTGGCGGATTCTAGAATTATTAAACGCCTTCATCATCGACAGTATGACCCCAACATCATAGACTATAGTTCTTGTATTGGGTCCCCCTACAACCCAAGGAAGACTTTTGCTTGAGCGTTGTACACTTACTAACAGGGAGGTAGGGGCTTTATGACAGGTCTTGTCCAATCATTTTCAGAGGAGACAAGGTCCCGATCCTTGTCCCCTTTAAATGTTAGTCGGAACTCCTATTGATCAAGGATCTGAGCTCGCTTACAGACGGGAAGAACACGGATTATTTATGTTGATGTCGCCTTACATATTTTTAATAGCAACATATTATTCTATAAACGTTTCATGTGTAATAAATTTTTTATGACCTCTCTTCATGAGAAACCTGTTGATCCTTATTCTCTATATGGAGGATCATTTATAGATATTTAAATGTGTGTCCTTTGATTGTGCTGCTTTTGCAGTGAGTGGAAAGGTGGGCTCCCGTAAACCGGTTAATCCCACATATTAAATGACGTTTGTTACTTCAATTGACCGTCTTAAGTCGTTATCGTAACGGCAGCACAATCCAATATTTTTGTAATGTCCTTTTTCCGTGTATATTCTACTATTATCATATTTGTGTATATGTTCTTGGTGATTTGTGTCATACAGCTTTGTCAGATGTCTTCTGTTTTCTCTTTTATCTATCTGAGAGAAAGCAATTTGTTTGCATGAACAAATTTTATCAGAAACTGGTTTAGTCAACTGCGCAGTGCTTCAGGGCAGTGTCTTAAGCTCGCTTTTACTTTTGCTTTATGTCAATGGTATGTCCATTAGTACTAATAAGGACTGTAAGCTAAAACTTTATGCTGATTATAATGATATCCTATTTGCCCACAAGTACCCTTGAGTTATCTTCCTTAAATTAGTTAAGGTGCTCGAATCATTCTCCTTATGGCTCATAGATAATAAACTGCCACTTCATCAAGGTAAGACGGAGTGTATGCTTTTTTTTTGGGGGGGGGGGGGTACTCAAAGGAAATTAAAAATGAGCGCACAGTCAGAGCTACAAATTAAGCAGCAATGAGCACACAGTCAGAGTTAAAATATATAAGACTTGTCAATTTTCTGAATGGAGAGAATATAGCTATATCAATCATTTAAAAAATAACACCAGGTTGAAAACTTTTAATTAAGGCACCGTCCATTTGATAATCTGGAGGCCAGAGCAAGAATTTTTGTTTTTCAATAAAATATTGTTGTGTACACTTGTAATAATACAAATTTGATCATCTGCACCGTCATTTTTTGCAAGATTCCGCTTTATTCACCACTTCATACATCTAATATGTATATAGCAGTATTCTGCCTGTATCCTGATTGGGGAGTGGTTCATTCTGTTGCACAGTCAAACACGTCCCAGCTGTGTTATACGCTTTTAGTCCATCATACTGATGCCATATACTTTGTATTTTCACCGACGAGATGAAATGAGGGTGAAACAAGGAGCGGACGGGGAAGTAAAGAAACAAGAGGTTGTAAGAGTATGAGTGACAGACGGCTGACCCCTGTCCGCCTCTCACGAACTGTTTTGGCATATATCCAGTACAAACATTACAGCATTCAAAGAAGATAAAAGAAATATACTCAGCAATATGACATAAGTCACCACAGAAATGCAATATTAATTATGTAATAATTTGAAAAAAAACCACTTAAGAACATCACCAAAACTTTCGATTACAGTGCAATTTAATACCGACTTAGGACGTTCATTTGATATGGTTAACCGCTTTACGGGCCCCACTCACCACAAAAGCAGTATATTCAAAGGACACACATTTAAATATCTATAAATAATAATCCATACAGAGAGCAAGGATCAACAAGTTTCTTAAGTTGAGAAGTCAAAAGAATATAAAGATGTATGGTAATGCAGAGCAAGACCAAGATTTCAAAACACTTCAAAAATTTAACGCCAAGCTATCAAAAACACGTCTCTTATGTTTGATCATTTTACGCAAATGAACGCCAATCTTATCAAAACATTCGAAGAAACGACAAAGCGTATTCCGAGTGGTACTATAATAGTAGAGGTTTCGCGATGGACAGCTAAGGACGCCGTCACAAGTTTGATGTTTTCTATAATATTACGCACAAACTAAATTCCAAATGAATATATATTTTTGTGTCTTTGGTTCATGCTCTTAATGATTGGAAATACGAAATTTTAAGAATTGTCGATATCCGTATTAAGATTTTTACGGAAAATCCGCATTTATTTCAACAGCCTTATACATTGACGGCAAATTCTATTAAAAAGAGTATAGCTGACTTACATGCTAAATATGTCTTTGTTCCTGCTGATAAAGCAGTTAATAACATAAAAATTCTTTGAAAACTATATTATATTGAAGTACTTAAAACAAATTAAACTCCACTCATACATATGTGGAAAGCCCTACCTCAAAAGACAGCACCTTGCACGATCCCCTCACGACCATGTCCGACTTCAAAATTCAAACTGCTAAATCTGATCTACCAACCATGTATTGGCTCCCAAAACTACATAAAAGTCCATATAAATCACGTTTCATATCTAATTCTAGCCACTGCTATACTACGGTATTATCGAAACATATTAGGTCTGCTCTAACTGCTATAAGAGATCCTATTATCAAATATTGTGATGTCGCATTTCATTATGGTGACATCAATTACTTTTGGTCAATTAAAAATTCTCATGAAGTTATAGACAAACTTTTTTCACTAAATTTCAAAGCGACTCAAATTTCTACATTTGATTTTTCCACACTTTACACATCTCTGCCTCATGATTTGATTAAAAGCAAGTTGCTGTCTCTTATACAATTGTGTTTTCACAGAGAATCTAAAACTTACATATGTACTTCCAATAACTCCGGATTCTTTTCCAACAAACAATATACTTCATATAAATACTGGACTTGCAAGGAATTATGTAAAGCACCAGATTTTCTCATGAATAATATTTTTGTGCAATTTGATGGCAAGATATATCAACAAATAGTTGGGATTCCTATGGGTAATAACTGCGCGCCTCTGATAGCAAATTTATTTCTTTATTGTTATGAGAGGGATTTTATGGTTTCTATTCAAAAATCAAAACGTTTTAACCTCATTGACAAATTTAATAATACTTAATTCGAACAATTTATATCAGAAATATATCCACCAGAGCTCAAATTGAATAAATGTAGAGATGATGGATAAATCCAAACCATAAGTCTAAAAATCATGAAACCAGAGGACATACAAAATCAGTGAAAATGAAAAACACGTGTGATTGTTAGAGTATGTGATGTATTTATCAAGAAATACGCGTTTATGTACATAGTTACAAAATAATTAATCTAAATCTCATGATATCTTTTATCTATATATATAAAGAGAATATACTCCAAAACTGAAAACGTCATGTTTGGTTCTGAGTAATTATGTATGTAAAGATGATGGATAAATCTAAACCACAAGTCCAAAAATCATGAAACCAGAGGACATACAAAATCAGTGCAAATGAAAAACAAATGGAAAATAACAAAATATGTCTACTTGAAGAGCATATGCGAACCTCTGTGATGGAGTGAGATCAGGTGCCCGGGGAGAGTGAGCATCTCCTGCATGCTAGCAACACCCGTCACATATACCCAGTAGAAAGAGTCAAATCGTGTAAATTCCATAAGTATTTATATATGGATAAGTCAAAGTAGGTAACCATCTAGTATAGAAGGTGTCAAATCTGTGTAAAATGATCGGAATCGGTTTCAGTCCAGAATATCATTTAAAAGTCTGGATAACGAGATATCATATGGAGTAATAAGAGTTTCGTAACGACCGTAGAACTTCCTCAGTGACGTTGCTAGTCTAGCACATATATAACCCTGGTTGAGCAGCTTAACCGAAAGTCGTCTAACCCTCAGAACAAAGTCATTGTAATTTGAACATGCTCTGGAATAACGTATTGACTGAAATATGAAGACGCCGTATGCGGGCGATGATGGAATGTTGCTACTTATGAAAGGAAAGTTTGTGATAGCTAAATTCCATTGGATACATATTCTTGCAAAAGTAATGTTTTCGAATTTTGACAAAAGTTCTGAATACGACCTGTAAAGATTTCCGAAGGTTGTACTAAGATCATGATACCTGTAATCCTAAGTGCAAAGTTCCAATGCTGTTTGTTATATCTTTGTATAAAAGTTCAGGTTACGGCAAATCGAACCCACTAAATCATAATAATACCATATGATGGGAGTCTAGAAACACTTGTGATCATCTAAATAAGGGAAATTTACAATAGAAAATCTAAAATCGTCACGTTTATCGTAAATATTTGTATGAATTTTATTGTCAATTATCTTAATGTAACGGTCTAATAAAGGTGTTTCTGAATCACGAAAATTGTCTTTGTTTAATTGAAATTCAGGTAGGTGTATGTCAGCAAAGTATCTTTTGTGTGAATGACACTATACACGATACTGTCCTTTATTCCATGGACTATGAGACATGGTTTTCCCTTCGGCACTTCGTTATTAACTTCTGTTAGTTTTCTTACATAATCATAGGTTCTAGAGGGTATATATATATATATATATATATATATGTGTGTGTGTGTGTGTGTGTGTGTGTGTGTGTGTGTGTGTGTGTGTATAAGCACAGGTAAGCGATAACGATACTAAAACAATTAAACATTTTTTTTATTGTTTTAGTATCGTTATCGCTTACCTGTGCTTTTATATTGACCCCTTTTTCTCGAGCGATTTGCGTTAACCTTCATTGAGATTGATCCGATACTTATGAATAGTGAATGTTGTTACAATTTCCTTTTTTGTGCTTTTATATATATTTCCTATTAGATAGCGCATAGAGAAACGCTCAATATGTAGCCAATTGAAGAAACCAGTTTTTATTAGACTAGTGCTGTGTATATATTTTCTATCTTTCTTTTCGTGTCTTTATATTTGTGTGAGTGTTTGTGTGTGTCCTGAAGAAGAAGCAGATTGCTTCGAAAATTTGGCAATTTTTTAATTGTTTTAGTATCGTTATCGCTTACCTATGCTTTATATATATATATATATATATATATATATATATATATATATATATATATATATATATATATATATATATATATATATATATATATATATATATATATATATATATATATATATACATACATGTATGTGTGTGTGTGTGTGTGTGTGTGTGTGTTTGTGTGTGAATTAAACGTGCAATGTATTATTTTAATAGTGCTGTCTGTTGTATAGTAAACAGATATATGACGTCATATTTCGGGATTTCGGGGATATATTTCTTGTTCTAGGTTGGCAAAGTTGAATAGAAGAATAGTGAAGACTTCTGACAAACTGTATGACAAAAATCACCACGGACATGCACACAAAACATGAAAATAGTAGAATATACACGTAAGAAAGATACTACAAAAAATTAGGATAATTTTACTTCGTGTTCTTGTCTCCTTCATGTGTTCATATGTGTATATTTATGTTTTTGTTTCCTCGACTTCAAAAATTGCTGTAGGACTTTACCGACGGATGTTGCATGCAAGCAGGCGACGCTTACTTCTCCCAGGCGCCTGGTCTCCTGGTTAAACGTGCAATGTATGATTGTAATAGTTCTGCCTGTTGTATAGTAAACAGATATATGACGTCATATTTTAGGGATATACTTCTCTTCCTAGGTTGGCAAAGTTTATCTTTATTTTGTGTACATAGGTTCTATCCTCCAGAATACTTAAACTTCTAACCAATGTTCATGCAGTGTGTTTACCTATACTTACTACTTTCAGTTGTCGCACTATAGAATTACTGGTAGACACGTGAGCTTTTATCTCCACTCGGTACATTCCGAATGTTTCCACATTACTCTCGGGCCAATATCTAGCTGAACTCTGAAAATAAACACATTTTACCCGGTACATTGTTATATAAAGTTGGGGGTAAATGGTTAAGTTTACAAAACAGCAATTATTTTCAGACTGATATTTGATTGATATTTACATATGCTTTCTTTACGTTAAAAGACCAAATATTATGCATTGTATCTTACAATTATTTATAACGAATGCTCTTTCTATGTTCATATCATGTCAATGGAGCATTAATGTACATACAATATAATCATGTCAATGGAACATAAATGTACATACAATATAATCTGTTTCAGACTTGTAATACCTACCGGTTTTTCGTCGTTGTCGTCGTAGGAGACATTAACAATGACCTCCACATCTTGTTCCCAGACCATCTGCCAGAAGTCAGTGACTGTGCCAGCCATGGGTGACTGTGTTGCTATATAGGCCATAGAGGACCATCGACCCTGAAACGTGTGCCAACTAAAAACTGTTTTATAATCATCCAACCACTATGTGTGCGCTATGAACACTATGTGTACGCTGTGAAATTATCAGAAAAAGAACAGTTTATAACTGTCGAACCACAGGCATGTTTTGTGACCACGGTCATGTTTTATGACCACAGGCATGTTTTGTGACCACAGGCATGTTTTGTGACCACAATCGTGTTTTATGACCACAGGCATGTTTATGTGACCACAGTCATCTTTTATGACCACAGGCATGTTTTTTTTTTTTACTACAGTCATGTTTTGTAACCACAATAATGTTTTTGGCTTTCATATCTCCTGATTCCTGAGTAAACGTACAATCATAAGATCGTCAAATGACTTAAGCTCACATTTTTACAATCATAAGAGATAGTGAACGCATATCATACATGTAAATACTGATACTGATCATTTGCTCATCGGCCAGTGTTACCTTCGATAAAAACTTTCCATTTTGCGATACTTTATTCCATCTCAAGTGCTATACATGAATCAGTGAACTGATAATCAATTCGTGTCTGAACATTTCAAAACATAAGACTAACGTACCGTTATGAAACTGGCATTTATATAGTCATTCTTGTGGGACCCCTTTTCCAATTTTACCCTATTGTTGTCATCTGAAGAAAAGGAAAATTTGTATATGGCAAAGAAATTTGAAGAATGTTGTGTCCTTCAGGTATTACATAAAATCGCGATCGATAACATGATTTAGTTTTGTTGTCTGACGCTATTACCAGTGACGTGTCGAAGTTATTTTGATCGGTCACCATGTTTATGCATCAGAACTGTTATTATCCGACTAAACATTACCCAAATATGGTCAGGATTCTAATCCACACTTCTCAAACAACAAGCAGAGCATTCACATTGGTCAATGCATGATTAATGCATATCTTCAGTTACTTACAAACATCATATTGTTTTATGATGTTAGGATTTGTTATACTTCTCGTTTTACATTGTAAAACTTCGCCCTCAGTTGTAAGGATACAACCGAGAGCGCATCTTCAGCTTCTACCCCTATATATTCATATCAGTTAGTGATGAAGGTTACCGCATATGGCGTCTTCATTTTACAAATACACTATGCCAGGGCATTTTCTAAATACAAAGATTTCGTCCAGAAGGCGCGGCTTCTTGCCACGAAACTACTCTCACAAAAATGTATTATGGAACAATCGAAAATGTCACTGAGGAAGTTTAATGTCAACTTACGGATCTGATGCAATTTGAGATTTGAGAAAATTAACCGACATTTTGGGATCTGATCATACCAACTAACCATTTTGAACATTTTTTACTATACTTGATTTTATATTATATAAAGATACATACAGACAACTGTTCACGTGCATTTCCGACACTGGAATTTCAGTTCAACAGCATTCCATACCGTGAATGGGATAGTTTGATTCAGTATCCTTGTTTCTAACATGTGCACATGTGTGTATATATGTATTTACTTGAATTGCTGTTGCAGAATTTTGCGACGGGTGTTTTATGCAAGCATGGGACGCTTACTCCTCCCGGATGCCTGGTCTCACCTCAGTTTAATTAGGGTTCGCATTTGTCTGGGTATCGCATTGTACGCCGTTTTTTCGTGTTATTCCATGGACATCGGGATGTGCGTAACCCTTCGACACTTCTTCCTTGTTTACTTTAATGGACAGCCATTGTAGTACATTATTTAATACATTCTGATTGTGTCTGAAAGGTCCCGGGTTCGACTCCCGGCGAAGATACTCCGTTGTCCTGTCTTTCGAATGAGACAGTGAAAACCGTTGTAACGGTAGGCGTGATGTAAAAGATCCCTCACTGCTTCGGGTGGGTCCGTTGGAAAGGTATATATTCTGGGGAAATGTATCAGGCGGATGCCGCAATCATATCCCTGATATAATCGTGGAATAACGGAAAAAATAATTAACCAATCAATCATATTACTTACATGGAACATAGGCCAAGTCACGATTGTATTTTTTGTTTACTTCAGATATGGCGTCTAGGAAAGAATATCTTTCAGTAATGTTTACTATCTCCTAAAATGTAATATGTTTAAAAGCAAGATATAAAACAATCTCACTAAATAAAAACAACAAATACACCAATTTGTAAAATTAGTGGTCTTATACACACCCCATACACACCACATACACCCCCATACACACCCTATACACACCAAATAGACACCCCATACTCTATGTATATATAATATTAGTTGAGACATACACAACCCATACTATATATATATATGTATATATATTTATATCCCTTACTCTATGTATATATATAATATTAGCTGAGGCATATCCATCCCATACTCTATGTTTATATATAATATTATTTGCGGCATACGCATCTCATACTCTATGTATATATATATATATATATATATATATATATATATATATATATATATATATATATATATATATATATATATATATATATATATATATATATATAATATTATTTGAGGCATAACCATTACATACTCTATGTATATATAATATTAGATGAGGCATACCCATCCCATACCCTATGTATGAATATATATATATATATATAATTTGTTGAGGCATAATCATCACATACTTTGTGTACATAAATTAGTTGAGGCATTCACACCCTACACCCCATAATCTCTGTATATATGGTATCAGTTGAGACATTCACAACCCATTGAGGCATACACACCCCATAACCATTGAGGCATACACACCCCATAATCATTGAGGCATACACACCCCATAATTTATGTTGATATATAATATTAGTTGAACCATAATAATGACATACTCTGTGTATATAAATCAGTTGAGGCATTCAAACCCCACACTCTCTCTATATATATCATATCAGGTGAGGCATACACACCCCATACTCTATGTATGTATGATATTATATATATTATTGTGATTGGAGTCCGCTTACGTTTTCACTCTTGTCATCCGTATTGGTCCGTGATTTTTGTATCATTCTCCTGGACACGGTTTGTATTTTAATACTTTAATTGATATGTTCATACTGCGGTTTCTATTTTAGTTACTTTAATTGGTCTGGCGATAGATTTTTCTAATTATTATTTCTGGATTCGTTAGTATCATCTAGCACACTGTTTATATATCAGTTCCTTCCGATATCAAACGCAGAATCATTTATATTTATATGTACGCCGATCTCTTTTTCATTGCTTGTATCAAGATTGTATACTTATTTATTACCTTTCACTAAAAACTTTAAGTAAAGCGAATGAAAGAAAGGAAAAATGAGATCTAACCTAGCTGTATAAATTAAGCAGTTCCTACTTAACCTCCCTATTGAATTGACAATCTGCACTCGTTAAAACCGATGCATGGGCCCACTTTCCCACTCACTTCAAAAGCAGTACAATAAAGGAGTACACAGTAAGAAATACATAAATAATCCTCCATATAGGCAACAAGGATTAATAGATCACTTTGGTTGGGAGATTGAAACAAATATACACACGAAAAGTGTTTTGAATTAAATGTCACCATCACAAATATAGATATTAAAAGTGAAATCAATGTAAACCAGGTGTGCTCTATTCATCTGAAAGTGAGCTAAGGTCTCTGATATATAGGAATCTCACCTAACAATCAGAGACAGAAACCCTAGGTTCATGACCTTATTTCCTCTGTTACGGTTCAGATAATGCCCATCATAGAGTTCCCGCTGCCTTGTTAGTCTAAGTGAACACTCGAGGAAAAATCTACATAAGGACGTAGATAATCCTAATACAAGACTTATGATCTAGGGGTGCTGATATCTACACAACTGACCATCCATCTATGATCTATGGGTGCTTATATCTACACAACTGACTATCCACTTATGGTCTAGGAGTACTTATATTTACACAACTGACCATCCATTCCTGCACCAGCAATGCTGTATTTTCTGTAATCTTCATTAAATCTGCAATCAATGTATGCCTGCAAAATAAACATTACTCTGGGGTATGTAAGTCTTAATATCATTTATTTATTTACTTATTTATTCATTTATTTATTATTTATATATTTATTTATTTTTATTTATTTATTTTTCTTTTTTGGCCCAAATCGATTTTCACTTTATATGTACATTACACTATTTGTATTTATGTACACAACGGTATCTTTGTACATGCTTACATGATTCATTCTTGCAGTAAAGTGTTAGTAAACTGGTATTGTCTGATTACACTAACCTCTTCTTCTTATGGTCTAGAGAGACATATATGTTGCTTCCATTATTCATAACTAAAGAACTGTAAAAGAAAACAAATCACAACTGGTTGACACATTGAATTGTATGGTTCTTTACACTCAACAGAAAGTTCATAAAAACTTCTTATAGGACATGAATAGATTGCAGATTTTGAAATATACACTAATAATTGATAACTGTAAATCTCATAAGAGGACACAGTATTTCATAACTATCATTGTGAAGCAGTATTTATTTAATTAATTAGCGTTAGTACACCTCCATGAATAAATATCAAGCGAACATATTACCATAAAACTGTATATAAAACAAGCGTACTACTATAACAGGCCTACTACTACAAAATTGTATTTAATGCAAGCATATTACTACCACACTATAACTAAACCAAGCGTATTACTACCACACTTTATCTAAACCAAGCGTATTACTACCACACTTTATCTAAACCAAGCGTATTACTACCACACTTTATTTAAACCAAGCGTATTACTACCACACTTTCTCTAAACCAAGCGTATTACTACCACACTATATCTAAACCAAGCGTATTACTACCACAATGTATCTAAACCAAGCGTATTACTACCACACTGTCTCTTAACCAAGCGTATTACTACCACACTGTGTCTAAACCAAGTGTATTATTACCACACTTTCTCTAAACCAAGCGTATTACTACCACACTATATCTAAACCAAGCGTATTACTACCACAATGTATCTAAACCAAGCGTATTACTACCACGCTTTATCTAAACCAAGGGTATTACTACCACACTGTCTCTAAACCAAGCGTATTACTACCACACTTTATCTAAACCAAGGGTATTACTACCACACTGTCTCTAAACCAAGCGTATTACTACCACACTATATCTAAACCAAGCGTATTACTACTACAATGTATCTAAACCAAGCGTATTACTACCACACTTTATCTAAACCAAGCGTATTACTACTACACTCTATCTAAACCAAGCGTATTACTACCACACTCTATCTAAACCAAGCGTATTACTACCGAACGGAATTTAAACCAAACGTATTACCACCACACTGTATTTAACCAGGTCTATCACTACCAAACTGTATTTAACCAAGCGTATTACTACCAAACTGTATCTAATCAAGCGTATTACTACCAAACTATCTAAACCAAGCGTATTACTACCAAACTATCTAAACCAAGCGTATTACTACCTAACTGTTTTTAACCATGCGTATTACTACCTAACTGTATTTAACCAAGCGTATTACTACCAAACTGACCTAATAGTCAGGAATATGGCATCATCTTACAACATTTATATATGTTGTTAACTGTTTCTACAGCAAACATTTTACTATCAAACATCACTCTAAAACTTAGGAGTATCTCTCCATACATAGTTCTGTCCTTAGATAGATTCTTTGGTTCACTTTTTGGTCATTTTGGCTTCAACACTGCTCTTCATATTTTTATGTTTTGATAATTCCAATCATTCGGCCTCGGGCATCACTGAAGAGACACAACTTGTCGAAATGCGCATATGGTGCACAAAATTAAAAGGTATATATGTCCTTTATTTATTATAACCACTAAGCCAGTGTCACTGCTGATGGACTGATAGTACCCGAGAGCATCATAAGTCTAGTTTTCAGTGCTGTAAAAAATTTTTTCTATATTTATATTACTACCAAACTGTATTTAACTAAGCGTATTATTTAACCGAACGTATTACTACCAAACTGGATTTAAGCAAGCGTATTACTACAAATCTGTATCTAAACCAAGCGTATTACTACCAAACTGTATTTAACCAAGCGTATCAATACCAAACTGTGCCTACCAAGCGTATTACTACCAAAATGACATAATAGTAAGAATTATGGCATTATCTAACAACATTTATATTAGTTGTTAACTTGTTTCTTAATCGTTGTAAAATAAATAGAGTTTAAATTTTAGAACATCTTACAACAGAGCTAAAGAGGAAAAACCCCAAGGTATTGAGATAAATCACAAAGCACATATTTCGTGATGAAGTAAGGAATGATTCTAATTCGATTTTCGTTGGATAGAGGTATACCACGATCAAAGGCTCCGCGCCCTCGTCTTGACAACCACACCTACTCCACTGATAGGACAGTGACTACAAAGACAGTATATCACAACCATTACATAAAGTAGGTGTGTAGCCACGCCTACTCCACTGATAGGACAGTGACTACAAAGACAGTATAACACAACCATTACATAAAGTAGGTGTGAAGCCACGCCTACTCCACTGATAGAACAGTGACAACAGAGACAGTATAAAACAACCATTACATAAATTGGGTGTGAAGCCACGCCTACTCCACTGATAGAACAGTGACTACAAAGACAGTATAACACAACCATTACATAAAGTAGGTAAGAAGCCACGCCTACTCAACTGATAAGACAGTGACCACAGAGACAGTATAAAACAACCATTACATAAAGTAGGTGTGAAGCCACGCTTACTCCACTGATAAGACAGTGACTACAAAGACAGTATAACACAACCATTACATAAAGTAGATGTGAAGCCACGCCTACTCCACTGATAGGACAGTGACAACAGAGACAGTATAAAACAACCATTACATAAAGTAGGTGTGAAGCCGCGCCTACTCCACTGATAAGACAGTGACTACAAAGACAGTATAAAACAACCTTTACATAAAGTAGGTAAGACGCCACGCCTACTCCACTGATAGGACAGTGACTACAAGGACAGTATATAACAACCATTACATAAAATAGGTAAGAAACCACGTCTATTCCATTGATAAGACAGTGACTACAAGGACAGTCTTTGTTACCTTATATCTTCCTTAGAACCTCTATAAATTTTCTGTCTTGTCCTAAAAAAATGAATTTGATTTATCAAAACATTACAAAATAAGAAATCAGCATAATTTATGTAATATTGCATGAATGCGAATGATTAAAGATATAGTTCACTTATAATGTTTTAGTATTTGTCAAATTAAAAGTGTATATTTGTTTTACATAGTTTGAATTATTTTTTGCATCCGTTCACCCCTTTTCTTCTTTCTCTTCCTCTGTTTGACACTAAAAGAGAAAATGCTGTATGAAAAAGCTATAGATTTATAAACAATTGTCTGTGTTCATTTAGATCTCCTTTTGTACTTTATTTGAATTGAACATGATTATTACATGCAAAACGAATTATATTTATGCGTATGCAACAATAATAAAAAATAAAAAATAATACAATCCTTTGTTTATCAATACTATGATGGTGGAAATTTTATAACTAAACAGAATATTTGTTTTTTGTATATGATATTACCGTGTGAGCATTGTTGTGACAAGAACATAGGCGGCCAGGATGACCAGTATCAGAAAGATGACGGATCCGAAACTGACTCCTACCATCTCCTCTACACCTATCGTGTAGCTCTCTACAAGCAGTATAAAAACAAATACATTCATTATCATCATTCAATGTTTATACTGTTATTCATATGATGCATGTTTATTGTACAAGTATCTATAAATGGTTCATATTGCTATATACTTTCTGTTCGTTAATATACACTTTCTGTTTAGGTCGGGTATCGCTGTACATGATTTAATCGTCAATGTGCACTTTCTGTTTAGAATGGATATTGTTATGTATGTTCTGATGGTTAACGTGCACTTTTTGTCTAGACCGGATTTAAAACAATGTCATATCATCTGAAACCATTCATATTAATTATTACTGAATTCACTTGTGCAAGTTTATTGTTCTCAATGCATTGTGTCAACAAATATATTGTAATTGTTCACTAGTATGCATATTCTACCCTGTATCATGTACTGATTTTACCTGAATAAATCTATCAACCTATCTATATACATCTATCTATCTATCTATCTATCTATCTATCTATCTATCTATCTATCTATCTATCTATCTATCTATCTATCTATCTATCTATCTATCTATCTATCTATCTATCTATCTATCTATCTTTGTAATAATCGTTGAAGTGCCCTTTGTGTCTACGCCGGATATTGGTGTATATGGTCTGCTCGTCAATGTGCACTTTCTGTTTAGATAGGATATTGTTATATATGTTCTGATCGTTAAACGTGCACTTTTTGACTAGACAGGATGTTCTACTTGGTATTTAGATATTATGTTGTCTTTCATAAGTAGCAACATTCCATCATCGCCTGCAAACGGCGTATTCATATCTCAATTAATACGTCATTCCAGAGCATGTTCATGTTCAAACTACAATGGCTTTGGTCTGAGGGCTAGGCGACTTTCAGGTAAGCTACTCAACCAGGGTTATATATGTGCTAGACTGACAACGTCACTGGGGAAGTTCTATGGTCGTTACGAGACTCCTTTTACACCATATGATTTCTCGTTATCCAGACTTTTACATAACATTCTGGACTGAGACCGATTCCGATCATTTTTCACAGATCTGACACCTTCTATACTAGAAGATTGCCTACTTTGACTTCTCCATATATAAATATGTATGAAATTTACACGATTTCACTCTTTCTACTGGGTATATGTGCAAGGTGTTCCTAGAGAGCAGGAGATGCTCACCCTCTCCGGACACCTGATCTCACTCTATCAAGGGGGTTCACATATGCTCTTCAAATAGACATTTTTCGTTGTTTTGTTTTCTACTTGGTTTTCTTTTTCACTAATTTTGTATATCCTTTAGATTCATGATTTTCGGACTTCTGGTTTGGATTTATCTATCATCTTTACATTACTATATATGTTCTAATCGTTAAAGTGCTTTTTTCTAGACCGGATGTTGTTATATACGTTGTGATCGTTCACGTTCACTTTGAATTTAGGCCGGATATTGCTATATACGTTCTCATCGTCAATATGCACTTTGTATTTAAGTCGGATATTGTTATATATGTTCTAATCGTTAAAGTGCACTTTGTGTCCAAACCGGATATTGACGTTATACATGTACCGATCGTCAATGTACACTTTGTGTTTTGGCCTTATATTGTTATACATCTTCCGATCGCCAATGTACACTCTGTGTTTTGGCCGGATATTGTTATACATGTTCTGATCGTCAATGTACACTCTGTGTTTTGGCCGGATATTGTTATACATGTTCTGATCGTCAATGTACACTCTGTGTTTTGGCCGGATATTGTTATACATGTTCTGATCGTCAATGTGCACTCTGTGTTTTGGTCGGATATTGTTATACATGTTCCGATCGCCAATGTACACTCTGTGTTTTGGCCGGATATTTTTATACATGTTCTGATCGTCAATGTGCACTCTGTGTTTAGGCCGGATATTGTTATACATGTTCTGATCGTCAATGTACACTCTGTGTTTGGCCGGATATTATTATACATGTTCTGATCGTCAATGTACACTCTGTGTTTTGGCCGGATATTGTTATACATGTTCTGATCGTCAATGTGCACTCTGTGTTTTGGTCGGATATTGTTATACATGTTCCGATCGCCAATGTACATTCTGTGTTTTGGCCGGATATTGTTATACATGTTCTGATCGTCAATGTGCACTTTGTGTTTAGGCCGGATATAGTTATAAATGTTCTGATCGTCAATGTACACTCTGTGTTTTGGCCGGATATTGTTATACATGTTCTGATCGTCAATGTACACTCTGTGTTTTGGCCGGATATTGTTATACATGTACTGCTCGTCAATGTACACTCCGTGTTTTGGCCGGATATTTTTATACATGTTCTGATCGTCAATGTACACTCCACGTTTTGGCCGGATATTGTTATACATGTCTCTGATCGTCAATGTGCACTCTGTGTTTTGGCCGGATATTGTTATACATGTTCTGATCGTCAATGTACACTCTGTGTTTTGGCCGGATATTGTTATACATGTTCTGATCGTCAATGTGCACTCTGTGTTTTGGTCGGATATTGTTATACATGTTCCGATCGCCAATGTACATTCTTTGTTTTGGCCGGATATTGTTATACATGTTCTGATCGTCAATGTGCACTTTGTGTTTAGGCCGGATATAGTTATACATGTTCTGATCGTCAATGTACACTCTGTGTTTTGGCCGGATATTGTTATATATGTACTGATCGTCAATGTACACTCTGTGTTTTGGCCGGATATTGTTATACATGTACTGATCGCCAATGTGCACTCTGTGTTTTGGCCGGATATTGTTATACATATACTGATCGTCAATGTGCACTCTGTGTTTTGGCCGGATATGGTTATACATGTACTGATCGTCAATGTACACTCCGTGTTTTGGCCGGATATTGTTATACATGTTCTGATCGTCAATGTACACTCCACGTTTTGGCCGGATATTGTTATACATGTTCTGATCGTCAATGTGCACTCCGTGTTTTGGCCGGATATTGTTATACATGTTCTGATCGTCAATGTACACTCTGTGTTTTGGCCGGATATTGTTATACATGTTCTGATCGTCAATGTGCACTCTGTGTTTTGGTCGGATATTGTTATACATGTTCTGATCGTCAATGTACACTCCGTGTTTTGGCCGGATATTGTTATACATGTTCTGATCGTCAATGTACACTCTGTGTTTTGGCCGGATATTGTTATACATGTACTGATCGTCAATGTACACTCCGTGTTTTGGCCGGATATTGTTATACATGTTCTGATCGTCAATGTGCACTCTGTGTTTTGGCCGGATATTGTTATACATGTTCTGATCGTCAATGTGCACTCTGTGTTTTGGCCGGATATTGTTATACATGTTCTGATCGTCAATGTACACTCTGTGTTTTGGCCGGATATTGTTATACATGTTCTGATCGTCAATGTACACTCTGTGTTTTGGCCGGATATTGTTATACATGTTCTGATCGTCAATGCACACTCTGTGTTTTGGCCGGATATTGTTATACATGTACTGATCGTCAATGTACACTCTGTGTTTTGGCCGGATATTGTTATACATGTTCTGATCGTCAATGTACACTCTGTATTTTGGCCGAATATTGTTATACATGTTCTGATCGTCAATGTACAGTCTGTATTTTGGCCGGATATTGATATGTATGTTCTAATCTTTAATTTATGTTCACATTGCTTCTAAGCGGGATATTGGTGTCTATATGTTCTGATCGCCAATAAGCACTATGTGGTCATTTTCTTTTTATCGTCTGATCGTTAATGTGTACTTTGTTTATGCCGGAAATGTATATTGGTAATGGCAAAGTATTATAACAATACAATAAAAGAAAAAAGAGGAGTTACCGGCTCAGTTATGTGGCAGAAGTCACCATGGAGCTATACAATACATGAATATAAATAATATAATAGAACATTTAACACATTACAAATATATTTGATTGTAGTGTAATTACGATACCGACTTAGGACGGTCATTTAATTTGACAAAAGCCAAACAAATGGTGTGGTTAACCGGTTTACGGGCCCACCTTCCCACTCACCGTAACAGCAGAACAATCAAAAGACGTACATTTAAAAATTTATAAATAATCCTCCATGTAAAGAACAAGGGTCAACAGGTATCGCATATTGAGAGGTCATAAAAATATAAACACGTAAGGTATTGTAAAAAACATAAGGGTATAAAAATATATGCGACATCAACATGATATACCGTGCTCTGCCAGTCTGAAAGCGAGCTAAGACCCTAGATCTGTAGGAGTCAGAGTCAGAGGGGACGAGGTTCAGGACCATGTCTCCTCTGAAAGAGGTTTGGACAAGGCCCGTCATATAGTCCCCACCGCCCTGTTAGTCAGCGTGCAACGTTCAAGTAAAAGTCTGCATAAGGCTGTAGAGGGGCCAAATACAAGACCTATAGTCTTTTTGATGATCTCAATATCATATTGTCTATTTAGGAGACGTTTGACTATTTTATTACATGATAAAATAACGTTATCGGAGCCTTTTACTTTCCTTGGTTTATATACGAGATCACCGTAAAAATTAGGATGAGAAATTCCATCGGATACATACTGTTGAAAAGAAATATTTCCAAATTTAGATAGAAGTTCTGAATAAGATCTGAAGAATTTGCCGAATGTTTTTCTTAGCTTGTGATATATGTAACCCTGAGTTAAAAGTTTAGTAGTAATTTGTAAATTTCGTTTATGAAAGTCCAAAACATCGGTGCAGCCTCTGACAAATCGAACTAATTGAGATATATAGATACCATATGATGGGAGTCGAGGGACATCGCCATCCAAGTAAGGGAAATTTACAATAGGAAATCCAAAATCCTCACGTTTATCATAAATATTAGTATATATTAGATTGTTGATAATTTTGATGTTTAAATCTAAGAAAGGTGTAGATTTATCTCAAGTATTAGCTTTATTCAATGTGAGCTCTGGTGGATATATTTCTGATATAAATTGTTCGAATTCAGGGTTGTCGATAACCAAAATGTCATCTATGCATTCACGAGTGGGGTGTTCTATGGATCGATTCATTCAGGAAAAGCATTACTCAATAATACTCAAAGTTTAGAGGTGCAATGTACAGCTTTATGTAAACTATTATTTAAATATATAAGATGTAATAGTTTCTTTTCATACATTATAAAATCAGCATTAGGTATAACATGGTTGGGCAGGCTTGGTGAAGTGATCAAGTGCTTGGCTTATGGTGCAGACGATCCGGGTTCGATTTCCATATTGCTCCACTACGTTTGGTTTGTATCCTCTACATCCCTATCGAGTTATAACTTTCAATCAACACGAATGAAACGCATAAATTTCCCGCGGGATTAATATTATTATATCAATAATATGCGATGCAAACTCTGAGTACTTTTGTGACTTTCAAGGACAGTACAGTATACCTCTACCCAACCAAATTACAGTAGAGTATACTTGTACACATATATTGCGCAGCAGAGTATACCTCTACCTATACAAATGAGAGTAACGTATGCCTCTGCCCATACAAAGGAAAGTAGTGTATACCTCTACCCATACAATGGAGAGTAGAGTATACCTCTACCCATATAAAGGACGGAAGTGTATACCTCTACCCATATAAAGGATAGTAGAGTATACCACTACTCCTACAAAGGACAGTAGACTATACCTCTACCCATACAAAGGAAAGTAGAGTACACCTCTACCCATACATAGGACAGTAGAGTATATCTCTACCCATACACAGGGCAGAAGAGTATATACTTTTATCCATATAAATGACAGTAGAATATACCTCTGCCCATATAAAGGAGAGTAGAGTTTATCTCTACCCATACAAAGGACAGTAGGGTATACCTCTGCCGATACAAGGGACAGTAAAGTATACCTCTACCCATACACAGGACAATAAAGCATACTTCTACTTACACAAAGGACCGTAGACTATACTTCTACCCATGAAAGACAGTATATTATACCTCTGCCCATACAAAGGAGAGTAGAGCATACCTCTACCAATACAAAAGACAGTAGAGTACAATTCGATCCATACATAGGACAATAGAGTATACCTCTACCCATACACAGGGCGGAAGAATATTTACTTCTACCCAGATAAATGACAATAGAGTAT